>JAJTJO010000677.1:0-12088 GCA_024550625.1 Dendroctonus valens | reverse complement strand
ACATCTGTTGAAGTTATCTGGAGGCATCCGAGCTGCGAGTGATTGCGAAACCTAAATTCTATCTCTAATTTAAGAATTTATTTTGAATATTTATACCTTATTTATAATCACAAAACTGAATAATTCGACTTAAGTAGTCTATACCTTAGAAATAGACTGTATCAAAATTAAAAAAGAAAGCGAGTCTGGCTTATTTAGAAAAAAAAATTTTTTTTTTAAATTCCATATTTTTTTGGTGTAAATATCAAAGCAAAGGGAAACAAAAGTGCCTCAGTAACACTTAACAAAACACTTAAAATATATATAGATACAGTAAATACAGCCAAAACGAAAAATAGTTGCTACAGGTATTATTGAGCATTATGATAAGCTTGACAACAGTCTTTGGATTTGCTCAAGCACAATGGTACTTTACATACTGAACAAGACCACTCAGTGCGGACTTGATTGGATTTGGTGCTGCACCTTGCACATCTTTTTCTAGTAGATCTAACAGGCTGGTGATCAAACGACGTATAACGTACTTCTTCCGAAATATTCCTTCTCTTTTCTTCTTTCATCGATGTATTTTTCTTTATTCTTATTTCAACGTAACAAGAGTTCTTATTTCAACGTATTTTTCGGCTTAAATAAAAACTTTCGAGATTCCATCGGTCAGTGAAATATTTAACCGAACAAGTGCTTCTGGCTTCAAAATATTGAATTGAATGAAGAAAGTGAGGCAATGACTGTAAAGTCAATGTGAGACAATGACTAGAATCGCCAGCAGTGACGACAAATTTTATCCCGGAAACGCAGGATGAATCAAATTTTTGGAATGCATGGCAAGCTGATAAAGCGAACTACAATACTATAATAACCAATGTGCAAGTAAGCATAAATATGCTTCAAAAGGAGATCCAACTTCTCAAAGAAGCAAACAACTCGAATGTCGATCCGAAGCTGACGTTTACAAGTCCTGCAGCCAATCACCATCGAGAAGCAAGGAAACTGAAAACCATACGGATGATGAAGAACTGGCAATAGAGACCGAGTGGATTAGAGGACAGTACAGAACGAAAAGACGAAAATTGAATGCAACATCTCCGCCAAAATCTCCTTTAATTATCGAGAAAGAGACTGCCAATCAAGCAGAGCAAGAAACTAGAAAGGAACCTAAGCCACCCCCTATCATGGTGGAAAATGTAGAATCCTATGAACTGTTATACGGGGAACTAGTAAAACAAGTTACGGAAACCGACTTTCACAAGTGAAATTCACTAACGACACAACAGCTAAAATTTATTGTACCAATGCAGAAAGTTATAGAAAAATAATTAACATTTAACAGCTAGTGAACTTAAATTTCATACATATGAAAACAAGCAAAAACGACCAATTCGTGTTATGGCAAAAAACCTACATCATACCTGTAAACTAGAAAACATTATAAATTTCCTAGTAAGAAAAGGTTTCAAAATCATCATGGCAAACAACAAGCGCACATGGAAAGAGAAAAGGCCTTTAAACATGTTTATGTTAACTTTAGAAAACAGCGAGAGCATTGAAAAAATTCACAAAATTACACACAAACTTGGATGTAAAGTCGAGATTGAGGCAACAAAGGCATGAAAACTGATTCCCCAATGCAAAAAATGTGAGGTATATGGACACACCCAGAAATTCTGCTCAAAGGAACCGAGATGTGTTAAATGTGCTGGCAGGCACCTAACACCTGAATGTGATAAGTCAAAATCAAGTCCCGAAATGTGTGAACTGTGGGAAAAGCCATTCAGCCAATTACAGGGGATGTGTTGTAGCAAAGGAACTACAAAAAAAATAAAAATCTCACCGAAACTAAACCAGTTAAAAATCACAATGAAAAAAAATCGTGACACAACAAGAAAAAGTGAACAACGATGGTAATAGCAGAGATTAGTAGTCAACTAATCTCTGGTAATAATAATAATGGACAAACATACGCCTCGATCACTCGGCAGGTAGAGGACCGTCACGAAAATCATAAGCCTGGAAATAAAGATATCAACCAAACCCTACAATTGATTCTTAACAAAATAACTAACCTAGAGGGTACGCTTGCTAGCATGAAAGAACGAATTTGCAAACTAGAGAGCAGTGCTAATAAAACTTCTAAACTCAAAATGTAATAAAATGGCTAATACACTAAAAATCATGTGTTGGAATGCAAATGGATTGCTCAAGCGTCAAGAAGAACTTCAAGTAATCCTGGACATCAATAAAATTTACGTGTGTCTGATCTCAGAAACTCATTTCACCAAGCAATCCTTTATCAAAATAAAGGGTTACAAAGTATACCACACCATTCACCCCGACAATGAAGCAAAGGGAAGAAGTGCGGTAATAGTAAAAGGAAAACATCCACCATTATGAACAGACAAAATATGAATATGAATATATTCAAGCTACTGCAGTAAATATAAAAACTAAAAACTATGACATAACAATAGCAAGCCTTTATAGTCCACCGAAACACAACATTAAGAAAGAAAGATACATCTTTCATTTTTTATGACGATTGGAAGTAGATTCATCATAGGAGAAGACTATAATGCAAAACACACCCAATGGGGATCAAGACTGATAACAACGAAAGGAAGGGAACTACTGAAGGCAATTCAAGAATGCAAATGTGAGGCAATATCAACGGGAAGACCAACCTATTGGCCCACAGATCCTGACAAAATTCCTGATTTGATAGATTTCTACATCACCAAAAACATATCTTGCAACTATATACTAATAGAAGACAACTTGGAGCTAATTTCAGACCATACCCCAATAGTTTTAACCTTAAGTGAAAATATGGTCGAAAAGTCCTGCAAGCCCATGCTAGTCAATAAAAAAACAGATTGGGAGGGCTTTAGGTTCACCTTAGAAGAAAAAATAAAATTAGTAACCCCACTACAAACTAAGGAACAATTGGATACTGAAGTGGAGAAGTTCGTCAATGACATCCAAAAATCTTCATGGAAAAACACCCCTGAAATTAGAAGGAAATTGAAAGGTAATAACTATCCTAGAGAAATTGATTGCACAAAAGCGAAAGGCAAGAAAAAATGGCAACACACCAGATCCCCGCAAGATAAAACTATTTTAAATAATCTCACCGCTCAATTAAAAGAAGAAATTAAGAAGCTTAAGAATACACCATTAGCGAATATTTGAAGAAACTAACAAATGATGCCAATACTGATTATTCACTATGGAAAACAAAAAAATTTAAAAATTCCCCCCATCAGAAACATGGACGGCAGCTGGGCTAGAAATAATGAGCAGAAAGCATTTAGATTTGCCGAACACCTTGATAAAATCTTTCAACCAAATCCAACAGACATTGCGGCTCTACCCACTATAGATAACCAGGAAAGTGAAGAGATTCCATTAACCACATAGCGGAGGTAAAAAGAGAAAAAAGAAAACATAAATCCAAAGAAGGCTCCGGGATTTGACTTAATCACTGGTCAGATCTCAAGGAATCCGAGGAAAGGTCTGGTGAAACTTACTAACCTGATCAACGCATCACTTCGACTAAAATATGTTCCCCAATTGTGGAAGGTTGCTGAAGTTATCATGGTACCTAAGTGTAGCAAGCCACCCCACGAAGCATCATCGTATAGGCCCATATTAATTTTACGATTATGTCAAAACATGAAAAACTCCTTTTAAAGAGAATAACACCAATTATAGAAAAAAACCTCATCCCGCCACACCAATTTGGGTTCCGGAGTCATCACTCCACAATTGACCAGGTTCATCGAATAACGAGTGTTATCGAGAAAACACTAGAGGAAAAAAGTGTGTTCTACAATATTCTTGGACGTTGCCCAGGCCTCGACAGGGTCTGGCATGAAGGCTTGGGACACAAACTTCAACTGTTCCTACCTATCCAATATTAACGCTGCTACTGTCATACATAACTGAAAGGTATTTCCGGATAAAGCAAGGGGATGAATACTCGGAATAGTAGTGTACTGGGACCTTTGCTTTATCTCCTGTACACCAGTGACCTTCCTACTTCCGAACAAAATATGGTTGCCACATTTGCAGATGATACTATCATGGCAGTTGAGACAACAATACCGAGCCCACAGAAAAACTACAAACCCATTGATGACATACAGCGCTGGACTAAAAAATGGCGAAAAATTGAATGAATCGAAATCTGTCCACATTGACTTCACCAATAAGAAAGTTGAATACAAACCAGTTAATATCAACAATCAAATTGTTCCATACCAAAATACAGCTAAATATCTAGGCGCTGGATGCTAAACTTAGGTGGAAGGCCCATGTCAACAAAAAACAAGAAGAATTGAATTTAAAATACCGTAAAATGTACTGGCTATTGGGTCGTAATTCTGCCCTGTCAGTGTATAATAAGCTCTTGCTGTATCACCAAGTCTCAAGCCGGTGTGGACTTATGGTATCAACTCTGGGGTTGTACCAGCCAAACAACAGAAATGTTATACAACGTATCAAAATAAAGTTCTACGCGGCATCGTAGGTGCGCCATGGTACATCCGGAATGACAACCTCCATAAAGACCTAAATGTGCAAACAGTGGACAATGTAATCAAAAATTGTGCAAAGTCATGAACAAAGACTACAAAATCACATCAACGTTGAGGCCATCAGCTCTTGAACAACGATGGCTTAACAACAAGACTAAATCGAGTGAAACCCTATGAACTAGTGCATGGAATTAATCGTTGATTCTTAACAAAAGAAAATAAATATGCTTATATATGTACACATTAAAATAGTGACTCTAATGACAAAGCCGAAGTTAATATCATAGGATAACACTTTGCAAATGTACTTCTAGTGGTTTAGGTTAAAGAAAAGTAGCTTATTGGTGTAAACTAGATTGCTAAAACAAACTAATAAAAAAAATGTTTTCGGCTAACAATTCGTCAACGATACGCCGACGAAAATATTTGAAAGTAAGTGCTTTCACACGTTTTACTTTAGATAGAACATATGCATTCACAATGCAGCAATTAACAAAATGGCAAAATTCTGACCAATTCGTATGAAGGCTTCAATTGGTCGAACCTATCCACAAAGTTCATATGTAGTCCACTAGAGCTGTTGAGCACGGTACTTTTGATTTTGAACCATCTTTTTGCTTCCTTTGAACAGACGTTGTTCAAATGTTGGATCACGGAAATTTGATAGAATGTGTACAAATCTTTTATCTTTCCATTTCAGAAGACTTATTTCTTGATTACTTGTAAGACAAACATACTGGCCTTGCTTTATATGTTGGTGGTCAATCATTTTAGGAAGATGTTTTCTATTTACATGACTGTACCACATGCGTGAATGCGTCTTTCTTTTAGAACTTTTAGTAAATTATAAGAATTGAAAAAGTTATAAAAATATAATACATGATGTTTATGTTAGAGACCCTCCGTAAGTCTTAGGACTACTTTCTCCATTATGAATGTTCTACGTAGACATATACAGTGTATCCAGTATAAAATGATGTACATGGGGATATTGGAAACCGTTAGAGTTACAGGGTGGACCAAATGGGGAAAAAGTTGCACAGTCAAGTGCCTATGAATAATCTGTCATCAACTTCTTTGAACTCGGCATAGCAACGGATATACAGGGAAAAAAAGAAAAAAGTGCGTTTTATAAAATCCTTTATATCGTGTTTATTATAAAAGATACAATAACGAAATTTTCAGGGTGGGGGTAAGAAATGAGCGTAAATTTGAAAATAAAGTAAAAAATAATCTAGGCCCACTATGTTCAATGAGGCCGAAGTCAACTTTTGTTTTTCTTATGGGCGCCATATTGAATTTCTGCATGTTTAAATTCCCCTTTAAATATTCTCTTCAACCATGTATAACATGTTTCTGTTCGGTCAAGAGAAATAATTAAAATTAACAAAATTAAGATTTTATGGTAGTAGGCATTGATATTTCTATTAATTATTACTTTAAATTATTATTGATCATACATCGAACACTGCAAAAGAACAAGTAACATTTTAGGATTAAAGCAGGTGATCAAATAAGCCACCGTTTTCTCGCAAGCACAACATACATCGTCTCATTACTGTCTCACAGGATTTTCTGATCATTTCTGGGGTAATTCTGTTAACAGCTTCTATAACAGCGTGTCTCAGCTCCTCTTTGGTTTCGTATGACCTACAGTATACCACATTTTCTGAGGAAACCCTATGCAAAAAAATCAAGCGGTGTTATGTCAGAAGATCTCGCAGGCCATCTTACTGGTCCCAGGTTGCCTATCCACTTGTTGGGAATTTCGTGATTTAAAAATTCTGTGATAATACGTCCATTATGTGGCGGCGCGCCGTCTTGTTGGAAATACAAGTTTTGCAGGGTAGCTACTGGAACATCCATAAGTGCTTCCTCTACGTTAGTTTGTAAGAGGTTCAAATATCTCTCGGAATTTAAGTTCTCATTAAAAAAAAATGGTCCAATCACGTGGGTACCCACAATACCTAACCAGACGTTAAATCCAAACTAACTTGGTGCCTAACTTGACGAACTAGCCGTGGATTTTCATCTGACAAAAAAACGGTATTTTTACGATTAAATAGTCCACATTTAGTAAATTGGCTCTCATCTGACCAAAGGACTTTTAAGGAAAAGTTTGGTATCTCGTTGTTTCTTTGAATAAACCATTGACAAAATGCCATTCTTCTAATCGCATCGCCATTCTGGAGTCCCTGGCAGGGCCGTTCACCATAGGGGTGATATTTATGACGCTTTAAAATACTATTCGCCGTTGACCGCGCAACACCTGTTGTGGCTTCAATTTGACGCAAAGACGTACGAGGAGTCTCAACCACGCTTTCCATTACCAAATTTCTTTATTTTCGTCTGGAAGTTTGTTTTTCTTTACCTTAGCGAAACTCCCGTAAGCTACAAGGTTGTCTTTCAGACGCCTAAACATAGTTCTACCTGGTTGTCGCCTTTCTGAATATTTATTTATATACACATTTCTTCAGCTTTCGCTTCATTTCGACGACAGAGAATAAAACTCTCCAAACATATCGTATTTTTCATAATTTGAAAAGTGATTCATTTTGTACACACAATTAATTACAAACACTTAACACTTTAAGTGTTAAGTAAAGTTGAACAAATACGCGTCTTGATCAGCTAATGTCCACACTTTGTATCCTCTTCGAATAGGTTTCTTAGGCATATAGTGTTTCAATGAACTTCTGCCCTTAAATTTTATCATTGACTCATCAACTGCAATGTTCCTTGTTGGTTTATAATGCTTCTGAAAATTTTCTTTAACTTTTGTTATAAACGGTCTAATTTTATATAATTTGTCGAAACCAAGATCTCCTTTTTTAGGCACAGTATTATTATCATTCAAATGTAAATGACTAAGTAACCATCCAAACCTATTTACCGACATGAATTGAGAAATATGAGTCATGTAGATCATCATCCACACTCCCGTAGTCTCTATAACTAGGTAACGGTTTTATTCCCATCAGTAAATTGAGGCCCAAAAACGCTTTTATCTCTTTGGCACAAGTTGGTGTGTACCTTTTGCCAGTTTTCTCTTCCAGCAACTCAACTGAGACGCCTTCGTCTCCGTCAAAAGGTGGCACAAAAGTTACATAATGTACGTTCTGTTTAGACCATGAAATATTCTGATATTAAGCAGTTGGTTTCGGTAAATACATTGACAACGGTAGATCATCGTCCGTATCACCTTCGCTACTCAGAATCAGGTTACCATCACCATGTTGCGTTTAAAACAATCCGATCTCTTCCTCAGACAGATCAGTCATTATGGATTCTTGGTCACTGGGAACTCCGTCAATTTTTTTCATCTCATTGAAAAATTCTTCCCTAGTCATGCCAACAAGTTTGAAATCTAATGGGTGACTGCTCCTATCTGCTAGTACGATCCATTTCAGAAACTGAATTATTTCAGTTCCTACAACAAGAAACTAGTATGTAGTATCTACATGCATGGTGGTAATAAATTCGGATCTCAAATTTTACGACATATATTTGAAAAATCGTTATTTTCATTTTATCACTTTATAAAAAGTAGTTGAAACTTACTGGATTTAGAACAAACCGAGGGCCTCTCCCATCCCGAGGCCCGGCCTCAGATAATATTTGGAACCTAAACCAAATTCTGTTGTCGAGAATGCAGAACGCGTAAATATGGTCGACAAACGGTTGAATCTTTGAATGGTGTTTAGACACTCCAAATACTTACCCGGCTAACATTTCTTTAATAATTTGTACTGAGGCTCAGATTCAAAAGCTGGATCAAAAGTCAACAGAGGTCGGGATCCCCTCAAACAGTTGCCCGTGAGCTTCAGTCATGGTTGAAACTGGGAAAAAAAATTATTAATATGAGCACATCGTATTAGAAAATAAAGCTTACTAGTTTCGACTAAATATTTTACACTGGGCCCATTCGGTGCATTGGACAGCCACATGTATAAGTCCTGCTTCTTTCTGCCCTCAAACATTAGAGCCTCATTGAAATTTTTCATTTCGCACTATTCATTAAGCACACTTAGTGTCTTCAATTTTTCCATTTTGGCGTCCGGCTTGTGGTGTGGCATCAGTTTCTTTATATCCTCCATTAAGTGTCTGCCATGAGGATTAATTCCTCTTATTGCGAATATAAGAACCCTTATTTGTCTACTCGTCGATTTTCTCTGGAAAAGATGTACTTGTAATCGAAAGGTCTACTGTTTCAGAACATGAAATATTTAGCTCGTTAAATCCGCGGCGATTCTCCCTTTTAAGGTAGCGGGATCAAATAAAATATATAAAATTGATATGGATGAAAAATAAAAATTACCTTCTTTTCAATCGGCTAGTCGGAATTACCTTCAAAGCTCTGTGCTTTCACCATGACGAACGTATAATTACTGAAAACAGCTTGGTGTTTGGCGAGGGGCTTTTGGTACTGGGGTGCTTTGAGCGGCGACTGTTTTAGCTTTGGCTGCGAAGGAGATGCCAGATGAAACTTTATTCTGAAAGCTGGCTAGCTTAGGTTTTTCTTGTTTTTGGGAAACGAAATTTGAGGTGGATCAAGGCGAAAAATTAAGAAACTAGCGCAATACAAAAAAACTGGCACTACTGACACAATTGACGAACACGGAATAGAACGTTACACAGCCAAAGAGAAAGCGGACGCGTTCACCAGACCACTATCAAAGGGCCTTCAGCATATCGACAAACCCTAACTTCGACAATGACAACTGGAACTTGATCAACGACTGGTACTTGAACTATTTTAGCAGCTCACCAAACTATACCTACAAACTGATCACAGACACAGAGTACGATGAAGCCCTAGCGCATATCAAAAACACGGCACCGGGAAAAGATAAAATTAAGGCAAAACTCTTGAAAAGCCTAACTCAAGAAACACACAAACTGATCCTAACTGAATTGAACAACTGCATCAAAAATGGCAGAATCTCAGAAACATGGAAAAACGGCTTAATAATCCCTATACCCAAAAATGGACTGGACAATACACAACCGAGCAACTACAGACCAATTACACTATTTCCAGTACTAAGCAAAATTTTTGAATACATAATAAAGCAGCGGCTTGAAAAAGTGATTGGAAATATATACCTACCTACCAATTTGGTTTCAAACACTGACTCGACTATTCATCCGCTCTTTATTTTGGCCAACAATATACAAACTACCCACCTAACTGACAGAAAGACAGCTTGCCTGTTTATGGACATTAACAAAGCTTTTGATAGTGTCTGGCATAGAGGCTTATATACATACACACACCAACATATCTACTACACACCATAAAGAACTTACTAGAAAACAGACAACTACAAGTACGAATTGACAAAACACTGTCATTTTCTTTTTCCCCTGAACAAGGGCTCCTTCAAGGATCCCCGCTCTCACCGTTTCTCCAATATATACTGCCATGACATACAATTACAACTTACTAGACAAAAATCAAATCGACAGATCGGCATACATATACAATATGCAGACGACACGGCACTTATTGTACATGACAAAACTACTGAGAGAGCAGCTCAAAGACTCCAAACACTAACAAACAACACAATGACATGATTTTATAAATGGAGACTAACACCAAACGCGTCAAAAAACCAACTTCTGCTCACAAACCACAGACTCAACGCTGACTCCCCTACAATAACTGCAGACGGCCAAACGACACAACCAAAAAACGACGTAAAATACCTTAGAATCACAATTGACCACAAACTTAAATCCACTAAACACATACGAAACATCAGGGCAGAAACAATAAAGAGAACAAAACACTTCCGATCACTAACCTACAAAGACAGAGGAATTAGCACAAACACCGCCACCAAAATATATAAAGCTATTTGTAGACCCTTGCTAGACTATGGACATATACTCATGACCAACGGAACAGAAAGGACAAAACGTTATATACAAACAACAGAACAAATTGCACTAAGACTAATAACACGAATAAGACATCCCCAAAACCCACTACACAACCCCTCCACCCAACTACTATACGAATGCACAAACATGACAGAGATTTCGGAAACACTCATACATCTACAGACAAAATGGACAAACAACCCCTACAACTGGACCATACTGAATCCCCTTTGTCTTACAAGACCAATCAGACAATCCCGCTTCCGTTTCCCTACATCAACGCTACTCGAACACTTACAAACGCAACTGACTACTGGACAATAAAATAATTTTTCTTGTCATTAGAATTGGAAAGTTTATTTAATAAGATTGTTAACCTAGAATAAGAGAATTTTCATATTTGTTTTTTATTTAGATTAAGACTACATGTATTAAACAAGGGCAGAAAGACCGATAGGTCGATAGCCTTTTTTAGAAATAAAGATCTTTACTACTACTAGCAGAATTCTAAACACCTTATAAAAATGTATTTACTCAACAACACAACACTATAATGAAATGTATTATCAAATTAAATATTAATTTATTAAATTAATTAATACCTAATTAATTAAATTATTGACACACATAATTATAAAATAATGTCTGACTACGAAAGATGACGATCAATTGACAAGCAGGTCATTTTCACAATATGATATTAAAACAGAGACATTATAAAAACATAAAAAACGTTTTTGACTCATTGACAAGTTTCAATTAAAATTTATTTTATAACGACTTATTTTTGTAACTTTTTCGTCGCCTTTGGTGAATCAGATAAGTATCATTTGGTGAGAAAATTCTCTCCGAATGCATGCAGAAATGGTATTCCTCGACATTCACCAGTGGATATTTAATGTAATATAAATTACTTAACAATAATTGTGATCTAATAATGCTTTTACTCCCAAAAGCTGCTTAATTTTTGAAATTTCTTTAAAAGATGGCTTGGAAATTTTATTCTTTTTGATAAGGCGTTTTTTTTGTAGAATGAAATAGTATTTGTTTTGATATATTTCTATTAGAAATAGTATGACTGTCGTTGATTTGCAAATTGCTGCTATTTACTTTTTTCTCAGTCATATTAGCCTAATTCACTAGATTTAGATTTAATTAACAAATTTTGATTTTTTAATGTTCGGGCTACACGGCTGCGAATGTCATTTTATTTGGACTTTTAGAAATGGTCAAATTTAACTCATCTAACTCACAAGCTATCGTTTTTATCAAAGAATTTTTGTTTTGTTCTATTCTATTAGAATTTTATGAAAGAGTTGCTAAATGCTGGGGAACCTAGAATAAGAGAATTTTCATATTTATTTTTTATTTAGATTAAGACTACATGTATTAAACAAGGGCAGAAAGACCGATAGGTCGATAGCCTTTTTTAGAAATAAAGATGTTTACTACTACTACTGCTGGGGAACTTCGCTTAAATCACTTAAATATGTATTTATACCTTTTTTGAATTGGACTTTATTTTAGTTTCTATACAGGGTGTCCCCCCGGGAACAGCCGCGATCGATATCTGGCAAACTATAATCAGGAGAAATTTGAAAATTGGACAGTATTCGTAAGTCATTGGGGGAAGCGATCTAAAATATTTTCAAGATGGCTACACTTCC
>JAJTJO010000675.1:0-285960 GCA_024550625.1 Dendroctonus valens | reverse complement strand
CTCGAAATGATTTTCGTATTTTAAAGGTTAATGACTCAATTTTTTACGTTCACTTTCACGTTAACCGTAGGGTGGTTTCATTAAGCTATAACACTTTTTATTGGAGGTATTATTGAAATCAAATGAATTATCAAATTATTAAGCCGCGCCGTATTTAAAAAATATTCTTATTTAGTGAAAATTATTTTGTTTCACATCATTTATTTTCCGAAATCT
Source organism: Dendroctonus valens (assembly GCA_024550625.1). Lineage (NCBI taxonomy): Eukaryota > Metazoa > Arthropoda > Insecta > Coleoptera > Curculionidae > Dendroctonus > Dendroctonus valens. Next base: position 285,744 of record JAJTJO010000675.1, on the reverse strand, counting down.
GCAATTGCGTTGAAAAATTAGATAAATACAAAAATGTCTAGTAAAGTTAGTACTCGCAAATGACGTCATCACTAGTATAAAATATTATTTCCGAACAGACCAATTGACAGAAAGGGGAAAGTCTTTACAGGGTTGTCCTAACCCCAATCAAATATTATTTTCAGTTTCATTGTGACATTTGTGGCCTTCACTGCAAAGTTTAGTTATGGTTACCCGAGTTCTGGATTAATTAATAAGCTACAGGTATTTAGGTGTTAATTAGGCTTATTATCTTGCGAAGCATCGTTGCCGTAATTCTGGTCTGGTTTTTTTCAAATATCTCAGTTTTTGATACAAATTATTTTTTTTTACCATTTTTCCTGTACTCCCAAAACACTCCCAGACAACACCCCCAGAGGAATGAAGCCAGTTTTGAATCACCCTGCATATCTCCTATAGTTTTCTTTGGAAAACTAAAATGACTACAACACCTAATCAGTTCAATTACCATAATTCAGCTGTATGTTTTCTTGATTACAACAGTTTAAACTAAACTAGAATAAATTAAAGGAAAACCCACAAGTAAATATGAATTCTGATTCAATTTACATCCTAATAAGGAAGTTAGTTGAGTTCAATAAACTTATTTTTGCCTCCTGCATACATGCCTTTGTACTAAATTAAACTTGCAGATTAGAAATATTTCGTCTTTCGAAGTATCGAACTTTCCAGTTAACATTTACAACACGGTGGCAGTCTCGGTAAAGTTGCCTCATGCAAAGTTAATGCGAGTAAGTGAAAAGTACATATAAAATGAGACATGCAAAGGGGAAATAAGATTTTAGATTACCTCGTAAATATAAAGTATTTACATACGACACGAAACAAGACTAGTGAAATTGAACCATAGCAAAATTATTTTTATTCTGAATCCAAATGTTTTTTATTCAATTCCATAGTTAATGGGCTGATTCTTGCTAGTTATAAATAGTCTTTCAGCCGACCTATAAAAAATCACTTCTCGGACCTTTGCCCTTAAGTTAAATCCCTAGCACTTGTTAGATCGCCAAATCAATAACTCATGAAATAGACAATAAACGGCAATCCACAAGGTTCATTTAATAATTCAATTTGATTTCAATTATTCTGTTTGACGCAAAGAAATATTAGATCGCAACGTAATTTTTACTGCATTATTTTAAGTTAGAAGAGAATAGTGTTCAAATCTCGTGAGTTTTTTCTCTCTAAAAACCATGCAATTTTTCACAAAATGTTGTGCATGGTTTAGAACCTAAAATGCACTATCCAAAATGAATTTTTACAGTTTATTTCCAGGTTTGTCTAAAAATTATTTTATTTTGGATCAAAAGTAAAGCACTACCAAAAACTCGAAATTAATCAAATATGTATTTAAATTATATATTTTTAATGGAAATGGAATAAAGCATGGAAGTGAACTTACGAAACGAAATTAAATTGGAAAATACATGCAAGTGATTAATTGACAATCAGTTGTTATTAAATGTATTATAATTAAATTAAAACATTTAGCTTTTCATTTAATCAATATAAAAAGTATGATTGCGGAAAATTGTTTACTATAAATTTCTAATATCAAAATGCTGCTCGTTACACCTGACTCGGCAGCCTAAATTAGAGTGTAATGTAAAATTATATATTAATAAACCTATTACAAGCGTTAAGTATTGATTGTTATAATAAAGTATACCATTATAAACATAAATACATATATTTGAATGTATGTATTTGAATTATATGTTTGTTGGCTACAATTTAACTTCATTTAAATGTACATTTATAAACTATAATCCTCCATCGAAAATAGTTACATTTAAGGAAAAACTGAAAATATAATTCAGCTCCGAATGTTTAGCAGAAATTCCGGTTTGCATTGTGAGTGTTTATTTTCCAGCAGATTGTTTTATCCCGGGTTATTCCATCTAAACGTGTATAAAATGCAGAAATGTGAAAGTACAACTGACACGTCCAAAAAAGCGACATTTAGAACATCTCTAGTTTCATAATTGGCAAAATAAATAAATGGTACGCAGAATACAATTTGTTTATTTTACTTCTATAAATATAAAACAATAGGAATCTCCATATATTTATGTTTTTGTTATTTATATACATTTTGAAAACTTAGCAAGTACTTTAATAACATAATGCCCTTTTCCTTGAATATGTTTTACAACTTGGGTTGTATTCATCGTATAGAACTGCGTGCAACTTTTTTAAATTGAACTACAACTTGAAAAGTAGTTATTTTTTACACAGTCTGTGAACACATTTATACCAAACACAATTTCAAAGAAATCAAATTTTCAGTATGTGAAAAGACAGATTTATTTATTTCAATTTCGTATGAAGCAAAAACAGTAAACTGCTGAAAGTATATAGGTAAGCTAATTATAATAGGTTTTCGTAATATAGACGACACATACGTTATTCCAACTTAAATGCCTTTAAGCTCTACCAGGACGATGATGTCGAATTGATCGTTAAAAATTTACTACTCGCTCGCACGGCTGTATATTACATTAAGCCGCAAGCTGAATAGCAGGAAATAACGTATACGTATCTTTAAATTGCCAAATTTGGTTAAATCAGTGAGTAGGGCAACATTTGGTAATCCTATTAAATTTTGTCGTCAAATAATTCAACAGGGAAATCTTTCAAATTACTGCTTTCAATGCAAAAATAATATAAGTAAAACTGCACTAATTCTATAAAGCAACTTCTTTTCCGCAAAGGAACTATTTTCTATCAATTTAATGGAAGTCCGCAGTTGGCTCTACTGTTGTGCAATAAGGAATTATCTTTTTTAAAGTATCATGAACTTGGTTGCAATAAAAGCCGCGCAACCAGATTTATTCAAATTTATGTAGCTAATTCGATTTGCCAACTTCCAGAGAACGCTAACCACTAATCTCATTAAAGGAGCATTCGAAACCTGTACACATGCCACAGCTTTGGCTTGCTCATTTCTAAAAATTGTTCAAATAGAACTTGGAAAGTTTACCTGCACGTGGCTGCTTTAGAAGATTTATGACTTAATCCTATACAAGCACCTTTAAGGCCAAGTGTAGGCCATGAAATAGCTAATTTAGAGCGTATGCTTTAAACCTCAGAACATATGTTAATAATATAAAGCTAAGGCATAAATGGTAGTTCTCGTCCTTGCCTACAACTGTTGCTTTAGGAATTATTATTTCAAGCGTGTTTCATGTTCCAATACTGGAACGTAATACGAAAATACGTTTTACGCGTATATTCCAGGACACAAAAATGTGTTTACTAGACCTGTTTGTCTAAATACTAAGCAAGGAAGTGATGTATAGCCATGCAGAGTTGCGAATATCTGTTTCTATCTGCAATACCCTTTGGGAGCTTTGCCAGGCAAATTACGCTACCAAATATCATCCGCATAAATTTATTATTTAGACGTGTAACTCCGGCTTTATAGCATGCTGAAAGCGAATCAGTTTCTTTGTTGTCAATATTACATGGATCCAATGATGAAATGCTTGTTCATGCCACCCATATATTGCACTTAACAGTTTATAATACGCAATTTATCAGAGCTTGTCTAGTTTTACTTTAACTCAAACCCTATTTGTTGCTTAAACGTTGCTCTAACGAAATGGCGCTAATTTAAAACTAAATGACACGAGGTTATTAAAAATGATTTCTAGTTCAATTCCACTCTTGAATAAGAGAAATTTTATTAACAGGGATTAAGAGAGCAATTGGAGTTTTGACTGATGCCCTTATAATTAATATTATGATGACTCGTGTTAAAATATATGAAATCAATTGGCAACAAATCGCAATAATGGTTATAGTAGTAGTAAACATCTTTATTTCTAAAAAAGGCTATCGACCTATCGGTCTTTCTGCCCTTGTTTAATACATGTAGTCTTAATCTAAATAAAAAACAAATATGAAAATTCTCTTATTCTAGGTTAACGATATTATTAAATAAAATTTCAGTGGCAAGAAGAGATTATTTTATTGTCCACTAGTCAGTTGCGTTTGGGAAACGGAAGCGGGATTGTCTGTTTGGTCTTGTAAGACAAAGGGGATTCAGTATGGTCCAGTTGTAGGGGTTGTTTGTCCATTTTGTCTGTAGCTGTATGAGTCTTTCCGAGATCTTTGTCATGTTTGTGCGTTCGTATAGTAGTTGGGTGGGGGGGGGGGGTTGTGTAGTGGGTTTTGGGGGTGTCTTATTCGTGTTATTAGTCTTAGTGCAATTTGTTCTGTTGTTTGTGTATAACGTTTTGTCCTTTCTGCTCCGTTGGTCATGAATATATGTCCAAAGTCTAGCAAGGGTCTACAAATAGCTTTATATATTTTGGTGGCGGTGTTTGTGCTGATTCCTCTGTCTTTGTAGGTTAGTGATCGGAAGTGTTTTGTTCTCTTTATTGTTTCTGCCCTGATGTTTCGTATGTGTTTAGTGAATTTAAGTTTGTGGTCAATTGTGATTCCAAGGTATTTTACGTCGTTTTTTGGTTGTGTCGTTTGGCCGTCTGCAGTTATTGTAGGGGAGTCAGCGTTGAGTCTGTGGTTTGTGAGCAGAAGTTGGTTTTTTGACGCGTTTGGTGTTAGTCTCCATTTATAAAACCATGTCATTGTGTTGTTTGTTAGTGTTTGGAGTCTTAGAGCTGCTCTAATGGTTATAAAATGTGCAAATTGCAAATTCTTTGAGCTGCAGATTCCGATTTTGCTTATTGAAAACAACAAAAGTAAGCAAGAACCGTAATTACAGTAATATGAGTAATTTGCATACATTTTGAGCACAAACAAATTTTGTTCGGCAATAGTGCGATATACAATGTATACAATTTTTTGAGAAAGAAGAAAAGATCCAATTTCCGTATGTCATGCAGCCGAGAAAAGTGAAGCAATTTTTCGTTGCAAATGCCTCAGTATTGATCATCACATTTGTATTCACGTTATTGTATTCAGCATTATTTTTGTTTCTGATAATAATTTTAAAATTTATGGCATACCATTATCTTACTTTACCTTTACCTTACATACTTTGTAAGGTATGCTTTATTTATATCATTCATTTATTTGTAAGGATAGACATTTATTCCAACAAGTTATTATCGCAATTTAATTTATTCAAAAAATACTTTTCTCAATATTTGGTTATTTGTATTCGTTTCCTTATATATTTAGGCCTTTTTTTAAATGAACTATTTCCAAATGGAACTTTACCTATTTTATTCACGTTACACATACATAATTTTCAACTGATTTTTTCACATGATGTAGTTAAAAGGTTTTGAAAATATGTTTTTGTTAATTTACGTTCTCCAGTGAATATTTCATGGCAGAACAACATAAATTTTACTATGTATGTTTCAATACATTTAGTATGATTATGTTTATATTAATTTGCTTTATTTATTTTACTTATTTTTGCATAAGGCCAAACTAGTTTTTTTTATTTAATGGGAACAACGTTATGCCAATTTGTTTTCACTTATTTTTGTTGTCGTTCTTCCTTTTTCTTGATTTTAATATTTTTCTTATAACTAAAGTTTTTTTGGTTCTATTTACAATACAATTACAATAAGTTTTATACCTTTCTTATGTTTTCTCATATGGCTTGTTGACTGTCTGCTTTTTATTTTCTTATTTTTGTCATCTTAATAAATGGTTGTAACTATGGGCATTCCTGATACAATTTTATTTCTAAATTTTTATAAATATCCCAGTATTTACCGTTCTATCTAGTTGTTATTTTCAAATAATTATTTTTTTGGAATCACACCTACTATTTCATCATGCTTATAACTGTTAGTTTTTTTTGCTGAAAATCCATTTCGACTTTCTGCAGTAGAGTTTTTAGCTGATGAATTGAACTCTATACGATTCATTCACTGCCAAAAATTAAAATCGTCATTTATTTATGTTTCCGTCATTTTCATATTTGTGTGCTGTAATATGTTTAACGCGCTTTTCTGATTTTTTTTTCTTATTATTTGAACTACTGCTGACTTGGCGATCAGTAGTAGTGAGTACCATTTTGCTTTTAAAAGCAGGTTGGCTTAATATACGGTTCATTTCATTATCTAATTAATACACGCATGTATCGAACTACGTGTCTTGAATAAATTGTATTAACACTTTGTTATAAGTTAATAATAAATAATACAGAGGTACTGTTTGTGTTCCTTTTTCCTCCTCGCAACTCCTGCCTTTTTTCTATTTCACTTTCAATTTTCTTGAAAATGTTGACACTTGATATATGGCTGTACTACTTTTCTTGTTAATGAATGTGTAAAAATATTTTTTACCAGTTATCCAGTTTAATTTTATTTATTTGTGTAATTAATTCCTTCCTCCATATTCAAGCAAATAACTTTATTATGTATTTTTAATGTCTATGATTACATAGACCTGGATAATTAATTTTTGCTCGTTACTGATAAACTGCTCTCTTATACCCTTTGCATGTCGATCATTAGCTTTAGCAATCTGCTGATGGTTGGGTGCCCTCAAAAGTTCTTGTTCTGTAGTTTAGACGATCAATTTTATTTAAATTGCTCTCAGTCTCTGTATCTCATTCTGATTTTCCATTTGATGGAGTAGCAAACTTCTTTGCTCTCGATTTTGGCATATTTTTCTGTACCATCTTAATTTTTATTTTCCCAGATTCAAACCGCTTCCTGTTTTTTAACGCATATTTCTTGTACCAACTGCTTAGTTACAGTGATTCCTTTCTCACTTTGCTGTTATGAATTGCGTTTTCTTCCTATCACTTTTAATCGTTTAGATCATCTTCGTTTTATATTTACTCTTTTTAGTTGCGTGCTGATAATAAAATTTTGCAACAATCTGAAACCTTCACACAACATCTCAACTATCCATTTAAAAAAGCTAATATCGATAAAAAGTAAACATGTTTATTTTTTCTGTTTTGCTTCTCTAAAAAAAGAACACTAAACATCTCCTCCCAATAATTTTTTTGGTTTTAAACAACTGTTGGATTTCCAAATATTTTTTAAAGCATAGACTTTATTTCCGCAGAAACTACGATATCAGCCGAATAACCCTTTCAATTCAGTTTTGAGCAATTTCTCCCAGTAGAAATTGTGAATAAGCCAGTAACTATATAAAAAAGTCCACCATTCAGGCAGTAAATTTTCATTACTCGAGCTGAAAGTTAACCCAAACGAATATCTGTAATTTTTGTTCGGAAAACAGTTTCCTTTGGAACCTCTGCCACGGAACGGTTGCGACTGTGGCAAATGAATAATGTGCTCTGCGTATATGATAAATGAGCCGGACAAAATGGATAAAGAAATATTGCCTTTTAGCACCTTGGGTCATGTTGCACGATATTTTATAGCTGGAAAGCTGGACTATAGATTCATCTAGTGGAGATAAATAGCTCGCAATATATTGTATTTAAAAATATAGGACAAATTGAAAATATGATTATATTTCAGGAAAAGTTAACACACATCTTCTCGCAGCATACTTTGAGGATTTATAAACTTAATTTTGACTTTCATTTTTCGGTAGCAGCTAAAAAAATTGAAATACACTTATTTGGCTAAGAAAGGCAGACCAAAAAATGTCTTTCTCCGATAGATTCACAGAGCTTTGCAAACATTGGTTGGGTACAATTTATTTTGACAGCGAATACACCCGATAACAAGCAGTTTGTATTCGGTGAATGCATGAAATATTAATGGCACACTTCCAGATTTTCTGGCGATTTGGCACTGGGTTTTACCAAGTATTTGATCGTCGGCGTCAAAGTTGAATCGCGTAAAGTCGTCGGATTATTCCAGATGTATTTCGCCTTAACAGTTGACAAAAGTGGATAACCGCAACCTACTAAATTTTATTACTTTACTTTTACTTTTTCGTGTCCAAAACAACAACCCTTAATCCTTGCGTATGGGGCGACGTCAATGGCGTTCCGTTCAGCATTCAATAAATCATTTAGAGAGCAAGTGTTGGGGCAGTTTCTGCAGCTTGTGAGATGCGCCATGTCTCGTATATCTCCACAGTCACATAAAGCGTCTTGATGGTCTATTTGGTTCCATCTTATCTTGTTGTTTTTCATAGTTGCAACTCCATTTCTGATTCTATTTAGTGTTTGCCACCTTCGCCAGTCCAGATCTACCCCTCCGGGATTTTTGTGGCGTAATGGGCAGTTTTCAGGGGGTTCTTTTACCAACCATCTTAAGGAAGTTCCTGCGTGCTTTGAGACTTCCCTGCGTCACACATGTTCCGTATATTGTGTGTCTCTCATCAAAGGTCTGCTTGAATTTTTCTGTGTATTCAGCGGCTTGGCGGCGCATTGGTGGGCTGGCGAATCCTGCTGCTCTGTAGAGTGCTGATGGAGGTGTTGCTTTTATGCACCCGGTGGTTCTGCGGCATGTCTCATTGAGGGTTATGTCGACCTTCTTGGCATGGCTAGGTCTACTCGATACTGGACAAGCGTCTTCTCTTTCAAATTTTTCTCTAGTTTCGCTTCAACTGAGCACAGATTCATGTCTTGCACCGTTAAACCGAGATCGTCAACATAAACAAAACTTGTTGAGTCTTCCCCAAGAGGCTGGTCGTTGAGATAAATATTAAAGAGAGTTGGGGCAGAACACTCCCTTGCGGAACGCCTTTCCTTTGATCTCTCTACCTGCTTTTCTTTCATCTTTCCTTCTTTCCATCCTTCAGCTTTCCATTCATAACTACATAGAAGCGTCGGTTTTGTAGTAGACATGAAACTACTTGTGTGAATTTGTAATCTTCAAAGTTTTTTATGGTTTACGGTATCGTACGCCGCGGATAAGTCAACGAATGCTACACCCTTGTAAAAGGTGCTTCCAAGCCATTGGTTTCTATTGCGTGGTCTCTTTGCAGTCTTTTTATATTGATCCTTTTCTCAGTTTTGCCGTTTTTTAGTAGTTGTTGAGCTACTTGATTAGGGGTTACATTGACAGAATTTTTTACAACTGGGTCTCCGTTAAGCTTCTTAATAAAATTTCAAGCTACATTGCTGCTATGTGTCATGTCTAGGCCCTCCAATTTCTCAATCCATTTTTTTGCATTGTATCGCTGAGCTGCTGGACCAGTGCGATACCACAGTTTATCGTATCCTCGCTGAATGGATCACGCTCATACAGTTTAATATATTTACTCAAGATATCCTTAGTATTGTCAGACAGACCCGCTATGTATTGGGTTCTGCATCCTCTCGGTATGGTATTTCTAGAAATTTCCTTAGGTATCTCGGTAAACTGTTAGTATTTTTTCGCTTTCGGTTCTACACTGCTAAGTCTCTGGTCCAGCATTTTCACTGCAAATTCTGACCAACTTGCTATTTTGAAGTTAAATCTGCGTCTGGAGTAAATGGTTGATGCTTTTACTGCAGCATAAACTTCAAGCCCAACTGGTTGGTGTTGGGTTTTTGGTATGGGATCGTAGACTCTTTTGACACACAGATCAACCAACCTATCACTGGCAAAGCACAGGTCAGGGTTGTATCCGCTTCTCCAGATTTTACTTTGGAATGCGTTTGGGAGTTTAGAATTATGTATAAGGGAGAAATCATTCCCTTCACACCATTCTTCCACTGCTTCCTCGTTGTTGTCGGTCTTAGAGTAACCCCATGAGGTGTTATGAATGTTGAATTCTCCAATGACAAGTCGATGTGTCTGAGAATCAAAGTTTTTGGCGGTCCAAAAGCAAAAGCTTCTGTAGGAGGTTTGTAGCCGGATGTGACGGTGACTCTACATATTTCTATAGTGATGATTTCAGTTCCTATGTTCTGGGTGCAATATGCTGATGATATAGCCTTATCGGGCTTGGCGAAAATAGCAATACCTTGTTTGTTGTACGTAGTTTCTGCTAACATGTGCATTCCTGCGATCTGGGATCTATAATGGGTCACGTCCCTATGGGTTTCTTGCACACATAGAATGTCGTATCCGGTCTTTATACAGAAATCTGATCGTAGCGCCTCTTTGTTTTTTGTTAAGCTCTCTATGTTTATGTATGCTATTGCTAAAGTTGGTTCTGAAAAGTACCTTGGGTTGGTTTTGGTTCTCATTTTGATTTCTTGTTGTCGCTTTGGTGGTGGAAGGATTGAGGACAGGAGACACCGGTAACAGTCGTGAGATTTCTAGTCTGTTGCTCGCTTGGAGGCTCCTTCCGTGTCCCCCTAAATTATTATTAATATAATATAATTATTAATATAATATATATTATTATTAATATAATATTATTAATAATTATTAAGTCACAAAAATGTTTAATATTTTTTTCTTCAACATTATTTAACTTTTCCGTCGATCCAATGTTTACCAAACACTCTAACTGGATTATTCTTTAAATGCGATTTATCATTTTAGCCCTATACATTGTTTTGTTGTTGTAAAAGTCTTATGAGGACTTAATTTTACTTAAACTATTGAAAACCGTCGGTTTTTCTTTAGAATTCCGGGATATTCATCAATGGAAAATTACGCAATTTCTCCTTTATTGTTAAATATGTGCATTTGTTTAATTAATTGCTCTTCGTAAGACTATTTGACTCTCTACTTTAGCGGTTTATGCCTTTCAGGAAAAATTAATTAAATTAATGTACTTGGCATGGTGTGCTTGCAAAGCAGACAAAAATATTTAATATATCTAAATGTCTGTTATTAAATTATGCTTTATTCAATTGCGAAGTTTTCATTCTAGAAACAAAAACTATCATGGCACATTTTGCTAGTATATTAGTGTATCATATAGTTGCTGCTAGCCATTGTCTTTCTAAGTAATTCATTTCTAAATGTTAAATGTAATTAGAGGAAAGCCAAAGACCATTAGCTATTCACTCAGTCTGCATTATTCGCTTATTTGAATCGCGTTAAAACTTCTTCGGATGAGTAATTGCTTTCCAAGGCGGCTGCCAAAATGTTCATTTGTATGGATAGTTCCCAAGAATTCCGAGAACATTAGTTCGTTATGATTTATTTTGACAACTAATGTAGCAACCAATATCAAACACTTTCTTTTTGGCCTTTTGAGGAATACAAATGGCACTAGTCCAAGTTCTAGAGCTTATCTATCTCTAGAGTTCTTCGCTAACTTTAGAAATGAGTTCTATCACATTTGGGGGTCATTTAAGGTGTTAACATTCGAAGGTAGAAATCTGTTGAGAACAAAACTTGTTTTTAACCAAACAACAAATAAAGATAAAAAAACAACTATGACCTGTTTTTGGCAACAATTTAGGGACAACTAAAAACATTATTGCCTAAACGAGCGTTTATTGCCTAAAGAGTTTAAAAAATACGTAAATTTTGTTCTAGTTATGCAACTGTGAAAAATCTGATTAACACCGAGTATGATGCCTCTATCTCACGTTTATCCTTATTTATTTTGCAATTACAGAATAATTAAATCTCAAATCCACTTCACAAAGCATTAAGTGAAGACCAATTGGACATTAATCTAAACGTACAACCTGAAGTAGACAATTTTGCAAAATTTACCGTTAGCTTATTTAAACTTGTCATGAGCATACTTAAATTATAATTATAATATACAATAAACAATTATTTATCATCAAATTATGGGATTTACTGAATATTCTGCTATCAAAATTCAAAAGGAAAACTTACAGTCGACGATTTTGCATTTTATGTCCCAAAAGCATCATAAACTGATAAATTTATTCATAAAGTAGGTTTATATATCTAACTAAGTCTTGTACATGATAAAATAAGCTTTACAGTGACAGTCATTCATTCGTTATGTTTGTGTGTATTCTAAAAATTTGCCTTTCATGTTTCTTAGCATTTCTTTTGGTATGTAACATTGCTTGTTAATTCTATCAAATTTTGAAAAATTCAATCAACAAACTTTTTTTTATTAATCCAGGAAAACTTTTCAATAATATTTTTATTTTTATATTTTTGTAATACATTACTGGATAAATTTATTCATATTCCAAACAAAAACCATCTACCCGGAATAACTTATTCTTCTTTGATTGCTGGAAATACCTGCGAAAGCAAACGACTAACAACGCTGGTTTCGCAATTTCAGACCTGGAAATCTTGGGAAATTAATTTGGATTTCTGGAAGGAAAGCCGATTACTCATTTAAGGATATTTGAAAAATATGTTTTCGAAGTCGGTCAAACGAAATTTCAAGCAGTATTCGCATTGAGAACTTCCAAATTTAATTTGGAAAGTTTTCGAAAGTTATCTTGTTACTCTGATCATTTAGACGGCACTTAGTTTAGCAGATTATATATTAGAGACAATTGAGAATTATGAATTATTTTCCATGTTGGTTCAGTGAAATGGGGGCTACGGATATTTTCTAGATAAATTTTGAGATTTATAATTTAATCAGTAACCAGATCTTCAAACGTGAAGGCTTTGACCTTTGTTAACTTTTCACCAACACATCCCAATGTTTCCTTATTCAATCGCTAGAAAAATTACTATTTTCATTCGCAACTAGCTTCCTGTCCTTCTGCAATCATCCATCAAACTTAAAAATACAACAGAAATCTCTTATCGTGGTATTCGTGTTTATTTAAGCTCACGTATTTCACATTAATGGAAACTTCATATGGAACTTTATTTCACGTTTCCCTGAAACATAAATAATATATTTTAGTAACTGAAATGGAAGAAGCATAAACACTTGGTGGGAACCCACACGTGTAATATAAATAATGCGAAGTTCCGGAGGAACTGTAATAATAAGACCATATGCCAAGATACTTTTTCAGCGAGGAGCATAATACTTTAACTTGGCTGATTTTGCCATGGTTTTGTGAAAAGCTGTTTTTCCATTCGTAAATGTGGAGCGATGAAGAACATTTTAAGTGAAGAGCGATTAGGATAGATGGTGGTAATTTCGTTGTAATTTCCGAAGAAGCATGTAGCGTTTTAAAAATATTTCAGTATTTTATTATTAATTGAAACGTTATAATAAATTTGATTAATATAAAATTAATTTTATAAGTTCTACTGTAATTTTATAGTTTCAATATTTATTATTAAATCTAATTTAAATTGGAGTTTTGATGGCATGTGATTACTGTTTTACCATTTCTTGCTAACCTTTTTTGGACATACAGGCAATAATATAAGATGCACTTAACAATTAAGCCTAATACGTAAAACTGTTGACTTACGTATTCGTTGTTATCTTACCTACGATTGTGAGAATCTCAACAGATGCAAAAATTAGATGAATACAGGAAAAATCTCTAAATTTCACTGCTTTAGTCAGTTGCAAATGAACCCTTTCATACATTTATTTACGCACTCAACCAGACCAAATTGTGCAACTCAAAACCAAACTATTCGGAGCAACAATCGTTCTTTTATCCATCGACGTACTCATGTTGTTATCTGTGGTTATTTTATTTTCAGTTTTTATGGCGAATTATATATTTAGCTATCTGCAAATTATGGGCAAATATTTTTGATAAATTTTTGACACATTTGCTACAAACCTATTTTATTTGGACCACTGCTATCTCGAATAAGATTATACGTGATTTTTTTTCCTTTAGCAATTTTCTTCACTACTTAGCAGCCTTGCCGAAATTTGGAAAGTTCTTAAAGAAACACAATTTATTTTTCCTTAATTCGATAACTAAAGGAAAACTCTTTGCAAAATGTAAATTTAAATTACGCTACATTTCGTACTAATTATTTTTTTATTTATTATATGGAGTAGTTTTTTCTATGGTAATGCTAGAATTTTACATTAGAAATTATATATTTCTAATTGATTAAAACAGGCCCATTAGTTCTGATCTGGTTGTATTTTTTTATATTTTTTTTTTCGGTGATGTTTGGGAAATGTTCTCTTACGCACACCCAGAGCAGATGTTCTGGCGCTCTGGACTGTGTGGGACTCCAGCTTAGCTGTATCCCCACTAAAACCCTTCCTCACCTTCGAAGTGGTGTTTGGCCTAGCACCGCGGTCATTTCTGTCCTATTGTGCCTTCGTATTTTACTCCCTCATTATCCCTGTGTATTCAATGAATTCCATAAGAATCTTGAGGGGGGTACGCATGACTTGGTCTGGCAGAACTTCATCTCCTCCCAGGAGTCTTCGTGTACCTGTGACGTGCAGTAACACGTAATATGTAGAGTAATTTCGTCCTCTATTCGCACCCCTGCAGGTCGGTTGGTCGCTCAGTCCCATCTTGAAGAGGTGATTTTTGCAGGGAGCGTGTCCTGTTAAAAAGTCAACTATCCTCCTTATTTTTTGCCTGCTGAGAACTAGCAGTTCGTTTTTACGCACTGGCTGTGGAGGTGCCACCAACTGCCTTGTGGTAAGGAGTCGCGGTGTCTCCTCTCAGTACTTTTTATGTTCGTCCAAGATCCATTGCCCAACTCCCGCCCTAACTTGCGCATGAGATATACCACAAGCAGGTTGGTTGGTCAGTGGTTGCTAAGCCCCTGCCTTAGCGAGTCCCGCAGCAATCTCGTTTCCTTTGCTCCTGTTTGTCCCAGTTGCCCAAGTGAGTTTTACTCTGTTTGAGTTCCAAGCCAGGGTCGTAAATTCTTTTACACAATCTATCATACATTGTGACCTGATTGTGTACGATTCAAGTGCCTTTATTGTGGCTTCTTCTCCCGTTACGATGGTAAAATGCGTATGTGTGTAGGATCTTTCCCTCATTTTCCGGGCGCAATTTGGTATCGCTAGTATACTTGTTTTAAAAGCGGTCGTGATTGTATCCAGGTAACCAATCCTTTCCGCGGTTCTTCCTCTTTCGACTATACCAGCGCCTGTGCCCGATGCTGTTTTTGTGCTTTCCGTATGCCATATGGACTCCCCTGTGATAGCTGATGGAGTCGCTCCACCATATCGCCCCTCATCCAGAACATAAGTTCTGAAAGGTACCGAAATGCTTAGATGCTTTTTCTGGCTTAAACAGCTTTCTTAATTATCTAGAGCCCCTTTTTAATTTTCACTAATCAATAGATGTTAGTCTAATGATAATGGTATCGTGGCTGATGGATGGTGTTTATCAAAGTAACATTATAATTAAGTTTTAGCTGGCACGCACGTTTGTGATTTTTAACCTTCAATTATATTTTCATCTACCTTATTTTTAAATCGTCAGTGTAAACGGCAAAATAAAAATATATGTATTGAAACGTTTCCCGTCTTATTATATCTATCATTGTGTTTTCAATTAATTCCGGAAAAAAATACTGTTTTCTGATTGCTTCAAGATAGGAAACAGCTAGAAATAATTCGATTAAAATCATTTGTAAATATTTCTGGACTGTTTTATTGACAATCCAGCAGCACTTTTATTTCTTCTCAATCCAATTGTAATAAGCTTTGACTTCTGCATTCTATATTAAAGTGACACGTCCGAGTCCACTGTAAATTAGCAACTTCTTTTATAGATAACATAATTAACTGTGACTTCTTAAGTGCTCTCATCCTTAGCAATTTAAAAGAGACTCATTGCCGCTAATTTTCCCGGATCTTAATTGCTTCATTAAGTACTGCCACCTTAAAATTTTACCGTGGAGATGTGCTTTAAGGGGTTCAAACTGTGGTATTTTCTAATTTTCTATTCATTGTTTGAGCTGCAAAGTAAATTTCAATTTTCAATCCGGAATGTTTCAAAACGAGAGACTTTCAGTTGGGAACTGTTCTGTTAATAATGCATTTCCTTACATTTGCCGGATTTAAAGTTCCAAACAATGTTCGAAGCTAATTTATCGGAAAATCTATATGCTGTCTCCTTTCGAGCCTTTGAGCAGTTTGCTGTTAAGTCTGTTATAAAATAAAGGCAAGTCTAAAAAAAAATCGACTTTTGTTTAAAATTTTTATATTGTGTGTGCGACTATCAATGTTTTATTTACGTGAACGGGTTGCTGTCAGGACTTCGGTTCCGCTTTCATTAATGAAATCAAATCCTGGAGAATTGGCAAGGATTGTCTATCGAGGGTTTCCCAAATCAATAAACATTATTCCCTGCGAAACATGAGACTTGTGTTTCAGATACATTTCTCGACATAAGGTCATTTTAATTAGAGTATATCTAATACGCAGCTTTCTCGTTTACTCGTAAAATCGTTCAAGAATAATGAGAAAAAAGCTGGGGAATATAATTGAAATATTCTGTCCATTATATGTTCGAATGTTCTGTTGTTAACTGTGCTTCTCCCCAATGCTATAACGAGAATTTACATTTTTAATTTTTATAACTGGAGTTTGCCGGTGGAATTTATTTGGATATTCCGTTACCAAGAGCATTTCACTAAAATGGTATTTTATTAGAGCAACTCCGAGCTTTCCGCGAAAAGTCTAGATGTTCCGAGTGAATTTGTTTTATTCACTGTGTAGGCAATCCATTTTCTCCTAAATACACAAAAAAGATTCTTGCGGTTTGTGGCAACTGCTTTTGGGCTAAAAAAATCTACTTTATTATAGATTTATTAAAGAAAGAAAAATTAAAGGCAGCGTCTTACAAAGGGCAGTGCTAAACAGATTAAGAAGCTTACAGCAAAAAAAACATGAAACATTATATAGGGTAAGTCCTGGAGAGTCCGACCTCCGAGTTAGTCCGACCTCTGGCCATACCTTAAAACGTATGCAACAGAGAGGGCTCTTACATTTACATCAGATGCAGCATTATATTTTCGCAAATACTATACAGAATCGCATCAGTGATAGATAGACCGATCATTTTTATCGGGGATAATTCGACCAGAGATTCTGATACTAATACGGAGTGCCCAATTTGCTTTAGGTGGCACCTGCACTTGCAGACATGCCCACTGACTATAAAAGGGAAGAAACTACCACCAGGGCTAGATGGACTTCGCAAAATTTGTCACACCAACAGCATTGGTGTTTTAGAATGTTGCCAAGCAAACCACATCGTCTTACTTTGTTTGCCAAGCCACACTACACATGTCCTGCAGCCATTAGGCCGTTCATTTTTTAAGTCTTTGAAATCCTATTATTATCAAGCAAGCAACACCTTCATAAAGACCAACCCTGGACGAAAGTTAACTTGATTATAATTCGGTGCAATTCCTAACACAGCTTGGACTAAATCAGCAACCGTTCAGCATGGTGTTTTGGGTTTTAAGCAACCGGGATTGCTCCATTTAATCCAGACGCTATCCCGAAGTACGGCTACATTTCTGTTGAAAGCAGTTCGGCTGTTGGTTCGCAATCTAGGCGCCCAGACTCTCCTGCGTTGATACACATGACATCTCGATTTCCAGAATATTTAAAACTGGATGCTTCAATTCCACCCGATCTCGAAAACAGAACTTCTCCGCAACGAGTATGCTCACATTGGGTCTTCCAGAATTTTCTGAAAAGTCTACTACTGGAGAAGGCGAGACACCTGCTGTAGAAGACGAAACACCTGGAAAACTTTTAGACCAAATTTCCCCAGTTCCTAGTATTCAGGCCAAGGCGGTTTCAAAGCGAGGAAGAACTTGCAATAATTTTAAAGGCCTCTGCACAAAGAGAAAAAGTTAAGAGAACTGCTTTTACGAAAACTGTGAAGTTATGCTCTAAAAGAACCCAAATGAAGAAATCAAATCTCAACAGGAAATCCGAAGAAATCTCCTTTTCTGACAATGATGCCTATCTGGACCTAGACTCAGAAGACGACGCTGACCTTTTGACGAAAACGATTGCGCCGGAGGTGGAGAAATTATTTCCATTTGTGCGATGCTTGGTGAAAACTGGCGATTAAGAAACAGCAGAAACATGAGTAATAGTTGAATTCGTTTGTTTTGAGTGAATTACTGTTTTTCTAAATTATAATTTGGTGGTCTCTGTAACCATGGCATGGTGGTCGGTCTCACCTTGTTTTTTTCACAGTTGACTTACAGCTTTTAAGTTTTCATGCTATAATAGTAAGTATCTTGGCCAAACCCCTATGTCGTAAGGTAAAATTCAGGCTCTTGGAGCACTTTGCAAAAAAGTGGTCGCACTCTCTCGGACTTACCCTAACGTTATATAAAAGATTAACATTAGCTATGCTCCTTTTCAGTCGTAAATTACTATATGTTTTATATTAAAGGAAGCAACGCAAGTCCCTCTGAGAAGATAATGGATTATTACCAACATTATCAAACCGGAAACACCTTCTATGTCTCAGGGAAACCTTGAAAGCAACTTAGTGAATGGTTAAATCCAGCTATGTGGAAATGTTACGTTAAACAACTCTTGTATGACCGAATTTGCGATCGAATATAACCAAAACCAGCTGCTGATTGTCCAATGATTTTATTGAATTTATTATATTTTTTCGCTTAGACTTTGTGCGTCTACTTTTGCTACTTCAGACGGCTTTGTTACAGTTATTGTTAATTCATAAGATCGATTTTCTTTTGCGGCATTTCGTAGAAAGCATTTTGCTCCTACATTTCCTTTCATACTTTAATGTAATTTTTATCAATCTTATCTTTCTGCTTTTGCCTTCGTCCCTAAAGACGACCCTTTCTTCACTTATCTTAAATAATCTCGTAATTCGCATTTTTATTTTTATGATCCGGAATAGCAGGTTTTATGCTCTGCACCTTGTTACTCTTTTTGTTTTTAAATATGAGCAAACTTTTCTCGGGGTTTTGAACACTGAAAGCAATATATTTTCGGTGTTATTTTCTTGATCTAGTTATTCAACAGAATTCAATAATTTCAATAACCAAATGACTTCTGGCTAAACCTAAACATTTATATAGAGAGAAAATGCCTTTGCTAATATTCGGTTCCAATTTTGAATAGATTAAATTCAATGAACATCGCTTTTCCATTCCGTTTCATGTACACATAATGTTATAATCTGATTCCAATGGAGATGTGTCTTTTGTGCGTGAAATATGTGTAGCTTAATTCCTCCACATCGACAGCAATTCATATTTACTGTGAGGCTCAAAATAAACTGGCAATTTAATCGTTTGATATTTTATAATGTGGCACTACAAATGCTCTAGGTCAAACCTTTATTTTTGCTGCCGTATCCAAATAGAGCTCTGACTATAAGAAAATACAATATTTCTTTTGCCTATAAAAGACAACTTGGTTATAACTTTCAAACAGCAAAAAACTATTCTATCAGAAATAGATGAATGATATCGGAAAATGTCCTGTTTCCTTCAGCGATATATGAAAAGGTTATTGCCATCTTTTAGTTTGGAGCAATAGCCGAAAGTTGGGAGCACAAGTTATCTATTAAGTTTGAAGGCTCACTTAAGAGCTGTATAAACTGGAAATTGAGTCTACTTTGTCACCATTATATTGAAAACCATTGTCGTAAATATGGATTGATTTATATCAGCAAAAGATACAACCAGGCTTACTCATACATACTGAAAATTTCGTAATCTTGCGCCATATTTAAGAACGAATTAAAAGTAAATTGTAACCATTTGTAATGTGGAGGCCCAAGAATGGGGAACATGGAAAGATCACAGAAATTCTCTAGAAACCGCAAAAAAGGCAGACCCAGTTCTAATAACGAGGACTGAACTGGGCAGACTGAGGCATATTTCAACTACTGCAATACATACTGGAAATTAATATTTCTTCTCTGAAAGGAGAAAGGTCTACTAAACCAAAAAATCAAAACCTGTTTAAAATGACTACCATTGAGCTATGCCGAGCAGCAATTAGAGAGTTTTCTAGGTCAAGATGGTTTTCAAGTTCCGAAACTGATCGGGACTAACAGCAGAGGAAGAAGGTGCGCGCCTTCTAGTCAGGATATGAAACATGTTCATCTTATTAGTGTGTCTCTGTTACTTTTCGACATTTTCGTAAGTTTATCAGTTGAATTCTTCCTCACATATTGACACAATCAATCCTTCAAAATGGTAAAACTTCATTACAATACAACTTGCTGAACTTTTTTTCAGAACTTTTGAGTCTTTATTGTACAATTAGCAGGAAATCCCTAGGTTCATTAAGCTAGAGACTCTAGACTCATTAAACGGTTCTGTGCACTCTGATTATTGCAGGCGGTTTTATTGTTTTTCAACATGTTGCGAAACGAACCATTGAAAAATAAAAGAAGTCTATTATGAGGATAGTTTGTACGATATTCTCTTTTATGAGTAATAAAAACGATATGACCAACTGCTAATACGCTATATTGCAGCAAATTAGTTCCTCTACTTGCTCGGAATGTTCGTGCTTGTAGTCGAAAAAAAACTATTTTATAACATGCCTGCACTATATATTAATTAAGATGTGGAATATATTTTTATCATTACATAAATGTTGAGTTTTATAAAAATATGTATATTATGGGCAGAAAGACCGATAGGTCGATAGCCTTTTTTAGAAATAAAGATGTTTACTACTAGTATGTATATTATGAAAGCAAACATTGTTTGCAATAAATAGACAACATCTTTAGGGGAATGAAGGTAAATTTTCAATCAGTCGAAATGTTAGAAAATACCAGGTTTTTTGGGAAAACTTTTACTGTCGATAAAAAATGTTTTCTTTTATGAAAAATTACTTAAAGGTATAGTTTTAAATATGTTTTATTTTAGAGGTACAGAGGTATAGAGATGTTTTTCCGACAATGCAAAACTGATTTTTGTCAGCAATTAAATATTGTCCTGATCGAATTTCTTCTCTCTTCCCAAACTGCAGAAAAGTAATATTAACAGTATTTAATTCAATAGATTCCGAGTCGAGCCACCGTAGCGAGCGGTTGTGTGTTTACAAGCGCGCCAATCCATTGGGGTAAAAGTGTGAAAGTGCCAAAAGTGACCAGCAAAGCGAAGTAAACCGCCCGGTTTTGCTACCTGAAAAGGCATCAGGCCCGTTTAAACTGTGGACTGTGCAACGTTGCCACTGTGAACTTTTCACAAACGGACAATATATATATACATATATATACATACGAGTGGAATTCAAACGAAAGGATGGACCCTGGGAGTTCGCAAGAATCCGAATCGGATTATGCCTCCCAGGATGGTGGGTTCAAAATGCCACGAACGAAAAAACGGGGCAGAAAACCGAAGACGACCCAGCCAACCCAGCCAACCCAGCCAACCCCCACAACGACAACACCTGAGGCCAAACGAATAGCGTTGGACTATCAGTCTACAAACAACAAAAACCAAACAACAAAGAGCAAGACATCAACAAGATTTCCCACGTATTCGCACACATTCACAGCGAACGCATTGCCGACCATCACCAGAGTCCAATTTGCAATCAGGTGGGAGGAACTCAACCCCAACAACAAGGATGTGATTATCAGGCAAGATAATTACTTCCTAATCAAAACCAACCAGGAGGACAAAACATCAACAATTTTACAACAACTAAAACAAGAAAACACTGTAACAAGTTACAAATTACAAAAAAACGATAACCTCCCACTAATCCGACAACAAAAGTCAGGTCACCACCATATTACACCATCATATTCTGTCGTCGCCACTGGGGTCGACCTGGACATTGAAGACAGCATGTTTCTGGAACGCCTGGAGCAGCAGGGCTTCAGAATAAGGTTCTGCAGGAGAATTATCTCGCGAGAGCGCAACGCACCCACACTCATGATGAGGCTTATAACCGGCGACATATCCACATACGAAAGGTTGATGAGCGACCGTGCGGTTCATTTTTTGGGCCGCATTTTCAAAATCACCGAAAGTAAACCACCAGCACCCGTGCCTGCGCCGTGTGGCAAATGCAACATATTCAGCCACAAAACTGAAGATTGCAAACAATCGCCAAGATGCAACAAGTGCCAGGGACCCCATCCAACTTCCAGGTGCGAGTCGCCACTGCCAACCAAGTGCGCAGCATGCAACTCAGAGGACCACGCAGCATGGAGCATGAAGTGCCCAAAACGACCGACAGCCCCAATCGTCGGAATACCAAACGTGAAGGTAAAATGCGTTAACAAACGTACGTCCGAGATTGCGGAGACAACGACAGTGGCAAGTAGAATACACACACCCATCACAACACATGACCACATCATAAACAAATACAAACATCAACTTAACAAGACAAACAATACCAACAGAGACGAACTACTAAAAAAACTACGAAAACAATTTATAGAAGATTTTGACATCGACACCTCAGTGGTTTTCTTCGGGAACCATGTCTACATATTAATGTTTGACATGCTCCTGCCCGAGAGACGCTCTCCAACGGAACCCTGCGAACAGGTGAGACAGACGGTGACAAAAGTACAAGATTCAATATGAAAGTACTTTACGCAAACATCAACGGACTTAACAGCAAAAAAAACACTTATTTACAATTACATAGAACAAAACGACACAGACTGCTGCATATTTGTAGAGACGAAAACCAAACTGGGACAAACACCAACGTACAGAAATTGGCAGTATATCTATAGGCATGGAAATACCATCAATCATGCCAGGGGCGGGGTCGCAGCTCTCCTAAAACCAACATATAAACTTGGAAGAGCAAATCCTCCCTCCCTCAACAACCCTTTGAACGACTGTCTACACTTTACGCTACCCTACTTAAACGACCTGATACACATATTTCTGACATACATACACCCACACTCCAACCTAGAACAAAACATACTGACTAAAGCGAGCATCTATAAATATGCAATAATTGTAGGCGACTTTAATATGAACAAAAGCAAAACGAAACAGCTTAAAAGATTTCTACAAAATTCTGACTTTATAAAACAGCACACCCCACCAACTTTTCTGATGCCCGCAAACCCAGACTCAACACCAGACGTTCTACTGCACACAAGAAACCTGACAAACACCATCAACAACATAAACTTAACCAACGAGCTTGGATCCGACCACCTGGCTATTACGTTTAACATAGACTTACAACATACGCAACCTACCTCCAATACACCTATAGAGAAAAACTTAAACCTAACAAAGACTGACATAGACAAAGTGAAACAACATATACATGACTACATTCAATCACAAGCACACCCCATTTCAATAGAAACCATACAACAACAACTTTCACTAGCCATAGGAAAATTTAGCCCGGAAATAAAAAATGCTTTCTACCGACATACACTACCCAAATACATACTGAGACTAATAAAACATAAGAGAGAACTGTACAGACTATATACAAACACTCAAAATAACGACCTAAAAAAGACAATGAACCAACTTAACAGAAACATTAAAACTCTGATTGGACAATACCGACAAGACAAATGGCTAGAAACATGTAAAGAAATACAGAAGGACAAAGGCAAAACATACTGGCGAAAAATTAAGAAACTGGCGCAATACAGGAAGACTGGCACTACTGACACAATTGACGAAAACGGAATAGAACGCTACACAGACAAAGAGAAAGCGGACGCATTCGCCAGACACTATCAAAGGACCTTCAGCATATCGACAAACCCTAACTCCGACAATGACAACTGGAACTTGATCAACGACTGGTACTTGAACTATTTTAACAACTCACCAAACTATGCCTGCACACTGATCACAGACATAGAGTACGATGAAGCCCTAGCGCACATCAAGAACACTGCACCGGGGAAGGACAAAATTAAGGCAAAAGTCCTGAAAAGCCTAACTCAAGAAACACACAAACTGATCCTAACTGAATTGAACAACTGCATCACAAATGGCAGAATCCCAGAAACATGGAAAAGCGGCTTAATAATCCCTATACCCAAAAATGGACTGGACAATACACAACCGAGCAACTACAGACCAATTACACTACTTCCAGTACTAGGCAAGATTTTCGAATGCATAATGAAGCAGCGGCTTGACAAAGTGATTGGAAAGTATATACCTACCTACCAATTTGGTTTCAAACAGCATCACTCGACCGTTCATCCGCTCTTTATTTTGGCCAACAATATACAAACTACCCACCTAACTGACAGAAAGACATCTTGCCTGTTTATGGACATTAACAAGGCTTTTGACAGTGTCTGGCATAGAGGCTTACTATACAAACTATACAAACTACACACACCAACATATCTAATACACACCATAAAGAACTTACTAGAAAACAGACAACTACAAGTACGAATTGACAAAACACTGTCATTTCCTTTTTCCCCTGAACAAGGGCTCCCTCAAGGATCCCCGCTCTCACCGTTTCTCTACAATATATACTGCCATGACATATACAATTACAACTTACCAGACAAAAATCAAATCGACAGATCGGCATACATATTACAATACGCAGACGACACGGCACTTATTGTACATGACAAAACTACTGAGAGAGCAGCTCAAAGACTCCAAACACTAACAAACAACACAATGACATGGTTTTATAAATGGAGACTAACACCAAACGCGTCAAAAAACCAACTTCTGCTCACAAACCACAGACTCAATGCTGACTCCCCTACAATAACTGCAGACGGCCAAACGACACAACCAAAAAACGACGTAAAATACCTTGGAATCACAATTGACCACAAACTTAAATTCACTAAACACATACGAAACATCAGGGCAGAAACAACAAAGAGAACAAAACACTTCCGATCACTAACCTACAAAGACAGAGGAATTAGCACAAACACCGCTTCCAAAATATATAAAGCTATTTGTAGACCCTTACTAGACTATGGACATATACTCATGACCAACGGAACAGAAAGGACAAAACGTTATATACAAACAACAGAACAAATTGCACTAAGACTAATAACACGAATAAGACACCCCCAAAACCCACTACACAACCCCCCCACCCAACTACTATACGAACGCACAAACATGACAAAGATCTCGGAAAGACTCATACAGCTACAGACAAAATGGACAAACAACCCCTACAACTGGACCATACTGAATCCCCTTTGTCTTACAAGACCAACCAGACAATCCCGCTTTCGTTTCCCTACACTAACGCCACTCGAACACTTACAAACGCTACGGACTAGTGGACAATAAAATAATTCCTTCTTGCCACTGAAATCTTATTTATTTAATAGTATTGCTAACCTAGAATAAGAGAATCTCATATTTGTTTTCATTTAGACTAAGACTATATGTATTAAACAAGGGCAGAAAGACCGATAGGTCGATAGCCTTTTTTAGAAATAAAGATATTTACTACTACTAATTCAATACGCTCATCCTGTCTGTCTTTGGGTTGGGTTGAGTTGCAAAAAAAAATTTTTCTAATCAAAAACATTTAATAAGATAATTTTCGGATACTATAGAAAATGTTTACTTTAAAACCCTGGATATTGAAATCCAGGCAGTTTAGTAAATTATTTATATGAAATTCTGTTGGATCTGATATTGGAATTGAATATTTATATGGAATTCTTTCGGATCCTTCAAAATAATTTTTGTTAATAAGTTTTTTTTCGCATAAAAACCTGATCTACCTTGGGTAAGTAACTGGTAGGACTATAAGGGATGCCACTTAAAATTATTGTGCAACACAAAAACATCCATAAGTTCATCCTAATTAACAAGCTTACGGTTAACCCTATGGAACCTTCTAATTTCTACTGCAGATCTGGATTCTATGAGTACAAAGAAATGTATTATGTTTTAAACCTCTTACTGCTAAAAGTTGTTGATTAGAATTTTTTTAAAGGAAATTGAAAGTTAAATTTTGACTAGCTAAGTTCTGAATTTCGTTAATTGATCCGACCTATATCTTTCCGATCCACTTTAAAACCACTTAATTCGATGACCGATAGGTCGATAGCCTTTTTTAGAAATAAAGAAGTTTACTACTACTACTACTCGATGATTTAATAGAAATTATTTAATTTCAAATGCGTTGTTGCAAACAAAATTTAAAAAATATATTCATTATTTTTATTCATGTTTTTTATAGGCTTGAGGTTGTATTTCGTAACATCCACGTCGGGTATGTTCTTTCATTCTCCGTTGTTGCTACTGGAGTTGGGTAAACAATATCCTTTATACAATCCGACAACAATCCGAGATCGATGCGGAAAAAAGGCCATTAAAAACACATAAACCAGCATTCGTCTCTACAATCAAATAACGTAGGCGTCTAAAGACATTTTTTTTCCAAAAGCAATCCAAATTTGTATTTGCTTATATCACAAAATAGGGAATGGTCCGTTTGAAACAGACTATTTATACCTAATCTACATACCGCCAATTAAAATATTTTGTCACTTTTTCTGTGGAAGTTTTTAGGTTTATCAGTGTATAACTTTGGTTAACAATCGATGATATAAAAAATAATTTTATGGCAACAATGATACGTTAAAATCCCTTATTACTTTTTTGTGTATTTATTATAATATTACCACGAAAATTGCTGTGCGAAAAGTGGATAAATTACCACGAAAATGTTTATTTCATCCACAGAATTTCGAACCCGGCAATCAAATTCAGAATATTTTATCAGAAAAGTACCTTTACATATTACAACTTTGACTGTTTTAAAGCACAAATATATCATACTTTAGTTCTGAATTCAATATATATATTTTTTATTTCACTGGTGTTATGTTTTCCAATACAACAATTTCATATAAACACATCGTACTAAAATGATTCGCAATAAATGTGTTCTCCCTAGTCAAAGGATAACATTTGACTCTATGAAATATATAGGTCACAGACCATGTCGAGCGACGCCTCTTTATTTATAGTCATGTTTTTCATTTTGGTTTCAATTTCCCACGACACGCAGCCGTTTAAATATAATAATGAAAATGTATGTTTACTTTGGTGCTGATGCCTTTCAGTTTCGATCATGAATTGTTATTAGACGTTCAATAGTATTTCGATGGAAAATCGAAGCACTAATGGAAATTTACATTTTCGGCACGTTCCACTTCCATTGTTTCTGCTCGTCAGACTTTTGTCCATTTTCAATTAGCAGATTCCATTTGGATTGAAAATTCGAGTTTTTCGACAGAAACGTGTATGCAAATTTCATGTTTTAGTTAGTCAGTGACTGTAATCTAATTACTGCTTACTTTATTGACTCAGGTAAAACATATTCTGGGTCTTTTACTTTTTCCCTTGTCTTTATGATTGGTACGAAATGCATAAAATTTGTTCCTTTATAAAAAAATGTACATTTTTAAAAGAAACGTGAATTGAATGCTTTTTAAAAACCAGCTCAATAGCCGCTTCAGTTGTACCTATTGACAGTGAGACCTGCTCAATATAACAAAAAAAAAAGTCTAAGAGAGTTGAACAAGCTACAAAACGCTACATTTCTTCTAGTGATTAAGAAATAAAGATGTTTGAAAAATGCCGTATTTTCAAGATCAAAGGCAGTAGTGAGAGAGAATTTTCTCCTAGCTCACACAAGCAGGCGTTTTTTATTTTCAATGGCCCAAAAAAATGCACTAATCTTGCTTAAATGCGAGATTTGGCCATAATATTCTATCAGTTCAGTATAAGTTTTACTATATTATTAATAAGCATTTTATTATTTTGGCTGCGATAACTTTAAATTACAATAAAATGTAGCTACTACTATTAAATCCTCTAATTTCCACACATTGTTAGTAAGTCGATGGCTTTCCATTAACAATAATGTATCTTCATCCATCATCATCCATTACATGCAAAATAATCATATACGTTTAAACAACTGAAATTAAAATTAATCGCAATATTTAAACATAGTAAACTTACTAATGGAGGTAGCGGGTAGATACACATGTGTAATCCAAATAAATGATAGATCTACTTCAGGAACGCGCCCCTGCCTACGCCAGCCTTGGCTTATTTCCCAAGTCCACACGGAGAAAACCAATGTCACACCCGAAATTCCTCAGCCAAACTTAGTATTCCCTTCCAAAAATCCTACCTATCCCACTCACCAAGACGCACATCCCGTGTGGTGTTTCAACGGCTAACTCCTCTCAAATGGTTACAAACCGAGTATAAAGGACCCCAGTCCCCAGCGGTCTGAGCAACCCCAACCAAGACAGCGGCTGGTACAAGGCTAAGGCAGAGGGTGCTAAGAATCCCTGGGTTGGATCAGGCTGTCACCTTGATATAGCGACTTACAATGCAAAGACTATAGGTACCGATGATCGTTTAGTCGAATTAGAATACGAACTGAATAACATCAGATGGGAGATTGTGGGAGTAGCCGAGACAAGAAGAAGAGGTGAACAATGCGTGAAGCTAAACTCCGGTCATGCCCTTTTCGATAAAGGAAATGAGAACAACAGTATAGGAGGAGTCGGAATAATAATCAACAGAAGAGTAGCCGCCAATCTAAAAACCTTAAAAGAACTATCAGATCGGGAAATATATATCACAATGATCATAAATAAAAAAACAACTTTGAAATACATCCAAGTATATGCACCAACTTTTTCCCACGAAGACGAGGAGGTAGAGACAATATATGAAGATATAGCCAAAGCACTCAAAGAAAATAAAACAACGCATGTGATAATAGGTGGTGACTTTAATGCCAAAATAGGGAAGAACACAGATCCAACAGAGTCATACATAGGGAAGTTTGGAATCGGAACCAGAAACGACCGAGGAACAATGCTGGTCACCTTCCTAGATAGAGAAAAGCTCTACATCATGAACACATTTTTCCAGAAAAACGAAAACGCAAATGGACATGGAAAAGCCCCAATGGAGACAGAAAAAACGAGATCGACTTCATTATCTCTAAGCAAAAACATATAATTCAGGACGTATATGTGATAAACCAACTAACTACTGAAAGCGACCACAGAATGGTTAGATGAAAAGTTTTCTTAGATGTTAACCTTGAGAGGGCCACAAGACTGAGACGAATAGCAACCAAAGTAAATAGGGAACATCTTAAGGACGAAAATGAAAGCTACAAAACACAACTTAGCAAAAACTTCTCTAAAAACGCAGGACAGCCAAATGAATCCATGAATGAGTCCAATAAAATGATAACAAAGATCATAAAAGAAACGGCTGAACAGACGTACGAACCCCTTCGAAAATCTGGGGACAAGCTGTCAAGTGAAACCAAACAAATGCTAGAAAAACGAAGAGAACTCATAAAAAAGGGGAAAAGAGACACAATAGAATTTACGGAGACCAATAAAACGGTTAGGAAAATGGCAAAGCAGCACATCTTGAAATATAACACCAAACAGATACAAACACTTATGGAGGAAAATAGAGGAATAAAGATATATAAAAGGCAGAACACGCAAAGGAAGGAAATAACGAAGATAAGGGATGAGACAGACAGAATAATAGAAGATAGAACATAAATACCGAAGGTGGTTGAATCCTTTTTACAGACCTGTATGAATTAAAAATTCCCAATGAGACAGCTAAAAGAGAAAATGATGACAAAACCAAAAGAATTGTCAATATAAATTCAGAAGAAATGCCAGCTATAGATGTCGAAGAATTAAAGAAAGCATTTCATCAAATGAAGAATGGAAAATCAGCAGGAGAGGACGACATACTACCGGAAATACTAAAGGAAAGTGACGAGAAAACCAAAGAAGAACTAATTAAACTGTTAACTTACTTAACTTGTTAAACTGCTTAACATCTGAACAAATTCCTGAAGACTGGGAAAACGCAATGGTTGTTCTGATCTACAAAAACGGGGACCCAGCGGACCTGGCAGATTACAGGCCAATCAGTTTGCCATCCCAACTATAAAAACTGTTAATAGAATAATAACAAACAGATTGGATAGAAAGCTTGAGTTATACCAACCAAAAGAGCAGGCTGAATTTCGAAGTAACTTTAGAACCACTGAACACCTCGATACAATAAAACAACTCAACCATACCTATATGGATGGCGTTCATCGATTTCAGGAAAGCATTCGATGCAGTAGAAACTTGGGTGATAATCAGGTCAATGAGAAATGCTAGGATAGATCAAAGGTACATAAACTTGATAGAATACATATACATATAACACCTCCACAATGAGTATAAGGATTCACGACCCAACAAATAAAATAAATGCCAAAAGAGGAGTCAGGCAAGGGGATGTAATCTCACCGAAGCTGTTCACTCTGGTCTTAGAGGACATCTTCAAAAAACTAGAATGGAGCAATAAAGGAATTCACATTCAGGGAGAAAACCTTAACAACCTCAGATTCGCTGATGATGTAGTTATATTTGGAAAGGATGAGCAAGAACTTACCAAGATGATGGAAGAACTACAAGAAGAAGCAGCTACGATTGGATTATTCACAAACACATTTCATGACCAACAAACATGAAGCAGGCGGGAAGATATCGAAACACTGACAAATAGTAAGCAAGACGACATGCTACATATACCTTGGACAAACAATAACACTCGGCAAGCAAAACCAAGAAATCGAGGTCAACAGACGAATCAGACTGGGATGGGCCGCCTACAGAGGACTGAAATACATCCTTAATACCAATGGCATTAAAAGCAAAACTAGATAACGACTATATCCTCCCAGTTGTGACATACAGATCTAAGATTTGGGTCTTGACAAAGAAAACCACTAACAAACTAAGAGTGCATTAAAGAGCCATATAACGAAGATTACTAAGTATGTCACTAAAGGACCACAAAACCAACAAATGGATAAGAGGAAAAACGCAGGTAACAGACGTCATGCAAAGGAATAGCTCTCTAAAGTGGCAATGGGCAGGACCTGACGCCAGACACAAATAAAACTGGAGTGGGCACACGCCTGAAGAGAGCGAAAAAGTGCTGGAAGACCGCAGCAGAGGTGGTACGATGCATTGAAGAAGTTCGCCTGGCTAAACTGGTACCAAGTCGAGCAGAACAGGGATACGTGGTCAAAAATGAAAGACGCCGATATCCAATGGATAGAGAATGGCTGAAATGGAAATGGAAACTTACTAATATCATATTAAATCGGTCAACTAAAATCCACAAAAACATTACCATATTTATTAAGCAAGTTGTTGGTTTATAAATCCCTAAAAACAAACTGTTTTAAATAAAATTACCGTTCCATTGCAAATCTAACTCGTCAATTACCTTCCGTCTTTTGTCCGGAAAGCCGGCAAGCAAACAACCCATGTACCTACTGTTGAATATACGGAAAATACGAAATTACCCCCTAGAAACTTGGCTGTCGGCTGTCGAGTTCTGCAAATAAATTTCCGACGAAAATTAACGTTAATGCTGGCGACATTAAGAAGAAATATTCAGGGATTTATACTGCCATTCTATGCTTGACTAATGCTGAATTTATGTGCTTTTGAGAAGCTTTTACCGTTGAATATTTGGGACTTGGTGGAAATGGTGTAAATCTTTTGGAAAAGGCTAAATAAATGTGAGAGTGAAAATCAGTAAAAGATTTTTTGCATAAAAAAAGTTGTAATAGATCTGACGTTTTTTTGTGTTGGGATGTTATTTAACTAAAAATCTCGTAGCTTTTGAAATGTTTAACAATATCCTTTTTTATAACTTCCTCCCCTATTAAAACTTATGTGTTTCATTAACAATATTTTTAAGGCTCTATTAAAAAGCTGGGGATCTAACAAAATTCAGCATTGTGTACAAACCGGAAAAGAGTCGCACAGGTCTTCCATTTCTTCAGTCGAAATTACAATCAAAGACATGTGATTCTATCGCACATCGCTTTCGTTTATTTAAGGTCTGTTAGAATCAGGAATAAATTCGTATAATCTATAGAAGGAATTCTCTGCAAATTATCTTATAGATAGATTGACAACTTATTATGCTTACTTTAAATATGTGTCTTTCTTTTCAGTTCATATCAACCAAAAAGACAATAGTCCCTTAGAACTACTGGCAATAAAAGCGTCAATACCCAGCATATTTTCGTATGGTTTGGATAGTCTGCAAAATCCAAGCTGTGGCGGTGATATTTTCAACATTCACACGACATCTTCGAATGTGATCTTCAACTGGACACTAACACCCGATGGCAAACCCACTTATTCTAACGTTTCATTTCGGTAAGTAAGGAATTTGTTAATTTCTAAATATTTGCTAAACGCTTTGAGAATCTATCCCCAGCAGGGATAATTCAAACGCAAGCCAGAGCTTAATTATGTACCAACTTCGCTCCCTTTTGGTATCATTCAATGAGCTTGAAGCGTATTTTATGTCGCGTTTGATCTCTTTTAACGGCACTCAAATCTCGAGAGATCTGAATCATAAAATGTTTTTTTCTCATGAAAACTGGGGAATTTGTTTCAGCTCATTAAACCAGAATAATTCAGCTATTTGACGACAATAAACTGATTTACTTTTTTATTATGTCGTTTCATGATTTAAAAGTTAATTATTACTATATTTGTTTATTTGAATATTTTGAATCGTTATTAATCGTAATTTAACAAGAAAAGTGTAACAACGTAATGATGAAGTTAAATGTTGAATTCAAATGCTGGTGCAATTCTATGATATTGCACATGAACAAGTATGAACATGGAATACTTGCTTCGTGTTTATAAGATGCATTTTTTGCTGTGAAAGTATAATATTAAGGCTTTTAAAAGAAAATACAGCAAAGAAAGCAATAAAAAATTAGCAACAAGTTAGAATTGGAGCAGATGATCAATGAGGCAGTTTAATACTAAATTTAAAAAGTACTTGTTTTAAAGTAAAAAGGATTTTTTATAAAGCGAGCAAATACATACAAAATAATACATGGCGTCCTATGTTAATATGGAACGTAATTAAAACGGAAAGAAATGGCCTAAAATTGCAAATAATAAAAGTAAGAAAATGAGTTCGAAAGTGAAAGTATATGACAAAGATTAATTCTTTAACCCTTTTCGCATTCAGTGATTTCAAACTTAAAACAGCGGTTTAAGTCGGCTGCAAATGGGAGACACATCGAGTTAAAAGAGTTATTTATGTAATGTGAAATAAAACCAAAAGTTATTTATATTGATAACTTGCAATAATGGTATTAAATCTGAAGCTATAGAAATGCAAAATAGATCCTAGAGACGAAACCTGTCTATGTAAGTTTTCCAAAATTGACTTGTGTATTCACACAGGCCCAAATCAAATCTTCAGTCTTTCTAGAAACTCTTTCAGATTCAATTCGAGGTTTGAATCAAGAATGTTATGTGGTACCTTTGAGCCACTATATGGCAAAAAATGTCATTGAATAAATTTACAAGTTTCAATTATTTTATTTTATTGATAAACATTTATTGTAAGCTAATGCTAGGTATATAAAATATAATAACTAATTCATTAACTCTTGATCACGATGAGTTGGTAATCCTGACTGGAAATCTCCCTTGCTTGGCCTGGAAATGGCATCCCACCACTGTCGTTCAGCGGACAAATAAGTTATGAAAACCACAGCTGTTGCTGCATAAATAATAGCAGCTATAATGAACATTGTCCTCCACAAATCTTTATCGGTCTGAAACAAAACATTTTTGTTATCGCACAAAGCAGACGACGTGCTTATTTTACACTATTTGAAAACTGTAAAATCGGATATAGATGTTCAAGGAATATTTTATTATACACTTATTCTGGCCAATTACATATTTATTTGATATTGATGGATATATTGTGGTATTTTGAGCCTTAAGATCGCTTAAGAACGGCAGGTTTTTATTTTGTGGAATTTTATGAGTCGCGTCAATGTTTTGACGAACTGTATCTGATTTGCATCTGCTTTTTACTGAACTCTAGCTTAGTTCATCACCAGTGAACCTTGAATCGGAAACCAAAACTTTTTGAAACTTTCGAACCGCCTTTTCGAGTGAACGAATATTTTTACAGTTTATGAAATCATTTTGCGACTAAGAACTTTTGGTTTATTACTTTTCGATATTACTCCTGGTTCTATCCGGGTTAACAGACCGGTTAAGGAAGAAAGGTTGTTTTTGCTTCTAGATAGAGAAAATTAAAAATATGGCTTTTGCATAACTAGATTCTGTGAAATTTGTTCCTATACCCCGCTTAGAATGATGAAATAGGTTTCCAGAGAGTCCTTACCATATTTTTTATCAAAGTACATTTTATAACTTATCGCAGATACTTGTCCCAAATAACACGGCTGACAAGATCTACTCACAGAATACGGGTTCTCCAACCTTGATTCAATCATCATTATCAGTCACCTTATTGAAGTCCACTGGTGGACGTTGCGTTGTTGGTACTGATGCGTTTAAAGTAGTCGTTCCATCTGATCGGGGGACGTCCTCTATTTCTGATGGCTTCCGATCCAGGCCTCCATTTAAGGATTCGTCTTGTCCGCCTGTTATCAGCAGATCTCGCAATGTGTCCTGCCCAGTTCCATTTTAGTACAGTTATTCTCTCTACGGCGTCTGCAACTCCGGATCGTCTACGGATTTCAGTGTTTGGTATGTGATCCTTGAGAGAGATTCCCAGCATTGATCGTTCCATCGCTAGTTGCGTAACTCGTATTTTCTTAATTGTCCATTTAGTCAGTGTTAGGGTTACGGCCCCGTAGGTAAGGACTGGATGGACACACTGGTTAAAAACATTTCTCTTTAGGCAGTTAGGCAACAACTCTGCTCTGAACACATATTTGAGATTCCCATATGCAGCCCATGCCAGCCCTACTCCTCGAAGTATTTCTAGGGTCTGATTATACCTTCCAATGGAAATCTTGTGTCCGAGGTATTTAAGGATGTAGTTTCTTCCCCCCTGATACCGACAATGTATATACCCTCACCGAGCACAACGTTTGTCATGATCTTGATTTTGGGGAAATTTATTTTAAACCAACTTTATTTGACTCTTCATTAAGATTTCTTAACATTGAGATGGCGTCGTCAAAACGTTCGGCTATGAAGACTATATCGTCGGCAAATCTTAGGTGATTGAGTGGAAGTTGACCCAGTTTGTTTGTTTGAACATGTACTGGAGAACAGTATTGAAAAGTTTTGGTGAGATGGTGTCACCCTCGAGTACCGACAATCTATGCTGCAGTCTGATAGAGCCTTCAGCATTGTATGTTGGTCTACTGAATCGAATACTTTCTCATAATCCACGAATATAAGTACTAAAGGCCTATTGTACTCCACACATTTCTCAATAAGGTTCTTCAAAACCTGGAGGTGGTCCCCCGTTCCGTAGCCTACTCGAAAACCAGCCTGTTCTCTTGTCTAATACAAATCTAGTTTGTGACAGTATTTTCGTAATTATTTTAGTCAAGATCTTATATACGTGTGACAAGAGACTTATGGGTCTATAGTTTCCGATATTCGTTATGTCTCCCTTTTTGTGTAATAATATTATAACTGAGTTATTCCATTCAGAAGGCATAGTTCCTTTTGAGAGGCATGCATTAAAAAGAGTTTTTGTAGCCTGCAGCAGTTTGTTTCCTCCCATTTTAATTGCTGCGATAACTACTCCATCCTCTCCTGGCGTCTTGTTTTTCATCTCGGAAAGGGCTCCATGTACTTCGCTTACTGTCATCTCTGGGATATCTGCCGACCCTTGTTTATCTATATATCTGCCGACCCCTGCGGTTCAGAACTTTAATAATTTTGTCGCCAGGTGTTCTTTCTGTTTGTTTTTTATATAATTCGGCATAAAATGTCTCTACTATCTTAAGGATTTCTTCTCTGTTTGTTTTCACTCTGCCTTGTTTATTCCTCAGCTTGCAGATATACTTCTTGCCTTGAGACAATTTTTTCTATAGGACTTTTAGGCCTTTGGTTTCCTGTGTGATCTTATTTATATTCCCCGAATTAAATCTTCTTACGTCGTTTCTCACAGCTTTTGAGATTTTCTTATTGAGTTCTCGTAGTTGCGCATACTTCTCATCGTATTTATTTCTTAGTTCATTTGTCGTTCTCATAAGCTCCTTAGCATTCTGACTGATCTTCTCATCTTTGGTTTTCCTTCTTGAGCAGTGTGCCTTCTCAGCCGATTTGCTGCTGTTTTCTATGGATGCGTTTAGTTCCTCGATGTCTATATCTCCATCTTCTGAATGTTCAATCTCGCCTAGTACTTCAGCTATTTTAATATCCGAGTTCTTAGGAGGTACCCATTTGTTGCACTTAGTTTTAGACATGAGTTTTATTCATTCCTTTTTTATGTTTAGGGCTACCTTTGCTCTGATCATTCGGTGATCGCTGCCAGTTGTGAAGTTGTTCAGTGCTGAGAGGTCTTGAACCATTTTTCTGTTTTTCGTGAAGCAGATAGTCTATTTCGTTTTTGTGTTTACCATCCGGGCTTATCCAGGTCCATTTATTTTGCGGTTTTTTACCGAAGAAAGAGTTTAGAGCCAATAGTTTGTGCAACATTGCAGAATTTATGAGGAAAATTCTCACTGTTTTGGTATGCTTCGAGCATATAACGATTTACACAAATTTTGTGTAGTGCATTTTATTGCCTTTGCCTTCAAAGGTATTCTCATGTTATGCGTATCCTCTATTTATTATTATTTTTAATCAATCTAATTTGCATTAAAACACAGTTGCAACTTCTGTGCTTTCTAGCCTTCCGTCTTGCATACAAATAAGCCCAAAGAAGCACCATTCCCTTGAACGTTGAGTTTAGTTGGGGAATATTACCAAATAACTGTAGGACGTGCATTTTTATTGAAAATATTGACTCTGAAAGATTAAATGTTAAGTTTCCGATTAAAAGTCCTTTAGCAGATATATTTTTAAAAGTCGAGTATACAAATGAGCTTTTCTTCGTGAGAGAGAGCCATCTATTTGCTAAGAGGCTCCCAAATAGACCTCATCCTTCGCTTCTCAATGCGTTATTTAATTCCAGAAAATTAATTGAAGGACCGGACAAAGTGCCCCTTGAAGACTGAAGTAAATCTAGATAGATAACGGTCAAAGCGAGCCCATAAGTAAACGGTGTTTGGGCGTATAAAAAGTATTTTCTGAAAAGAATCTTTTTCACAAGAAGCACTTTTTGTCTGATGTTTTAATAGCCGAGCAGCTTAGAGCTGAGCAGATTTACTGCAGAACCAATCAACTGTGTGTATTGGAGTTTTCTATTATATTTTTAATATCATTTTAATAATCAGATATAAAATAAAGGGAATTTTGTGTTATAAAAGCATTATTATGTTAAATGAATTACTTTATCATCATTAATGTAGCGATAAAAGAATCAATCACACTTTATGCAAATGATCTTTCAGCCTTGCATAGTTTTTAAAATAAAAGTTTGACTTGAGACCGTTGGCAGCCCTGTGCTTAAAGCATATAGCAAATATTCAGTGACAAGCTTAAAAACTTACTAGTTTCAAAATGGAAAACTTTATGGTATCCAAATTCAAATCAAGCACAAACGAGGGATCAAAATATTTGGTAATCGTTCAAGAATATTGGCACAAAGTACATAAAATGTTGAATATAATATAAAAATGTTACAAAATACCTGGTGTCCTATTTGAAAAATGTATCTTTAATATACTTGGTAGCATGACAAAACTACTGAGAGAGCAGCGCAAAGACTCCAAACACTAACAAACAACACAATGACATGGTTTTATAAATGGAGACTAACACCAAACGCGTCAAAAAACCAACTTCTGCTCACAAACCACAGACTGAACGCTGACTCCCCTACAATAACTGCAGACGGCCAAACGACACAACCAAAAAACGACGTAAAATACCTTGGAATCACAATTGACAACAAACTTAAATTCACTAAACACATACGAAACATCAGGGCAGAAACAATAAAGAGAACAAAACACTTCCGATCACTAACCTACAAAGACAGAGGAATTAGCACAAACACCGCCACCAAAATATATAAAGCTATTTGTAGACCCTTGCTAGACTTTGGACATATACTCATGACCAACGGAACAGAAAGGACAAAACGTTATACACAAACAACAGAACAAATTGCACTAAGACTAATAACACGAATAAGACACCCCCAAAACCCACTACACAACCCCCCCACCCAACTACTATACGAACGCATAAACATGACAAAGATCTCGGAAAGACTCATACAGCTACAGACAAAATGGACAAACAACCCCTACAACTGGACCATACTGAATCCCCTTTGTCTTACAAGACCAACCAGACAATCCCGCTTCCGTTTCCCTACATTAACGCTACTCGAACACTTACAAACGCAACGGACTAGTGGACAATAAAATAATTTCTTCTTGCCACTGAAATCTTATTTATTTAATAGTATTGTTAACCTAGAATAAGAGAATTTTCATATTTGTTTTTTATTTAGATTAAGACTGCATGTATTAAACAAGGGCAGAAAGACCGATAGGTCGATAGCCTTTTTTAGAAATAAAGATGTTTACTACTACTACTATACTTGGTAGTAAAGCTGGAAACACGGAAAACATTTAAAATAGTTAAGATATATTTTTAAAAATCAATTGTAATAAAAGTTTATTATGTAGAACCGTTACCACACACATTTGATACGACATTGATGTTTAATAAGGTATACCATTAGTAAAGGTTGCAATTGGTAAACTTTCGTTAGTACTCTTTATATCGGTACATATCATGTATGACGGTTTAATACAAAATAATGTACATAAAGTACTGTTTATTTTAAAACCAATGAACAACAGTATATTATCGAGTAGCTAGTAAAAAACGGACATTTTGCTCCATACTTGTAGAAAAGTTTTCAACATTGAACATTTTAAATTGCTTTTATGAAGTTCTATAAACATTTTTATGGCTCCTATAAGCTCAGTATCATCCGGATCCAATATTTGTTGAAACTAACATTAGATTCTCACAATATGACTGCAATAAGACTGCATTAGATCGGACCAAATGATTAATAATGCTTTCATAACTTAAAGCTATTGTTGGGTTTAACAAATACGAGCCAAGCAAAATTATAAAGGATTCCATCAATTCTGTGAGCAGCTTAAGGTCGAAACTAATGGAAACGCTCTGAGCTAATGCATCTGGCCTTTACAGTCAGTGTCAAGTAATAGGTGACGTAATAAATATTCCTACATCCCAGATTTCATTAAATAGAGCGCTTAGGTAACGCGCCATTTGTTGTGAGCAAACACCCCTGAACTCAACACCCTAATTGGAATTCCCATTAAGATCGTTTTGACTGAAATTAAGACGTATTTACTTGATTGCTGCCCTTTAACAACGTTACGTTAAACGTTGTTTTTCAGATGCAGTTTAACTTTGCAGAATGGCGTCAAACTGGTGTATGCAAGACATATGGACCAGTCAGCATACAGAGGTCAGGTTGTGATTTTCACGTTATATTGTGCTGTGATTATTGAATGTGAGATCAGTCAACAGGGCGTGATTCTTGGTCTTAAACTTCTTCTAAATTTTAGTTACTCTATCAAGCTCAAGAAATGCTTCTATTGAAATATCAATGGGATCGTTGAACTCAGCAGCACAGTCACGCTAATTCTGCTTATGCAGCATTTTCTGCATAGTTTATTGATTCCGAATTGTCTTATGATCTGTTAAGCCTTTTTAATCCCTTCTAATATTAATAAATCAGAAGTGATACTTTGAATTTTTTGTTAGGAACGTGTGCGTCATTTATGGACTTTATTTCAGAGTGGCAATTGCTTACTTCCACAAACATTACCACGTCTGTTTCACGTGATTATTACGTTTGATGCTGGCTGAGAAACTATGGCCGAAAAAAGTGTTGGTAAATTCTTTTACCAAGACTTAAAAAAAATGTTTTTGTTGTACTACTACTATTCGTAGGAAAGAATAAATAATGGGAAAGAAAAAGTAAGCTAATAAATGTCAATATACAATATATACATCTCAACGTTTCTAAGACTATAAGTTGAAAAGCACTTCGCGACAGGTCCACAAATAATGTATTTTTTCAAATTATTTTAATACAAGTTAGAAGGAGTAAAACGAAAACTATTTGAATCACAATTTGTGGCACACAAATTGAAATATTCCCCATTTCAATGCAACAATATTAGAATAAGTGACTGAATTTAACTGAAAATGAGATAATATAGGGTCAGTTCATAGCAGCAGAACTTTAGCGGTTGCTAGAAAATCGTATTTTAAGATGAAAATATCACATAGAAATATATTAAATGCGGCTCCGTTTTTGAGATACAGGGTGGCAAAAATAAAATTTTATTTAAATAAAAAAAACAAATCACGCAAATATCGCAGTTCTACATTCATTTTGTATCAAATTTTTTACTAAATTTGCAGAGGGCGTCAAATGGAATAGTAGTAGTAAATATCTTTATTTCTAAAAAAGGCTATCGACCTATCGGTCTTTCTGCCCTTGTTTAATACATACAGTCTTAATCTAAATGAAAACAAATATGAAGATTCTCTTATTCTAGGTTAACAATACTATTAAATAAATAAGATTTCAGTGGCAAGAAGGAATTATTTTATTGTCCACTAGTCCGTAGCGTTTGTAAGTGTTCGAGTAGCGTTAATGTAGGGAAACGAAAGCGGGATTGTCTGGTTGGTCTTGTAAGACAAAGGGGATTCAGTATGGTCCAGTTGTAGGGGTTGTTTGTCCATTTTGTCTGTAGCTGTATGAGTCTTTCCGAGATCTTTGTCATGTTTCTGCGTTCGTATAGTAGTTGGGTGGGGGGGACAAATGGAATAATAATTACATTAAATTATAATAACTTTTTCATGTCTACTTGCATCAACCTGGATCAGAGCAAAAAGCCTTTTCTCTATTTAATAACCTTAACGTTTTCGGATTTTTTTCAAAAAAATTTTAGGTTCAATTTAATACACAACAAAGTAAGAAGCTTGAATTAGACATTTATAATATTAAAAGCAAATTTTCAATATAATAACCGTTTTGCTGAATGCAAAGTTTTAGCAGAGCCCTTAGATTTGTTTCTGTGGGGCTCCCTAAAAGGTAGGATTTATGTCACTCCAATTGCAGCAAGTATCGCATTTTACGAATAAAAAGCGCCTGTCCAGAAATTTGAGTTCATTATTTAGATGGAATGCGAAGGTTTGTTGAATGGTACATCAACATTGCATTTAGAAAAACGGGTTTTTTTTATTTTTTAATTTATATTAAATATAAATATTATATTAAAAACGTGCTTTAGATATTTAGAGTTCTTTAATTTAAGTTTGTTAATTCGTTCTGTGTTAAATTGCAATTGAAAAGTTTTTTCAAAAAAACTCCAAAACGGTTACTGTTAGCGACTTCGAACAAGAGTACCTTTTCTACGTAAATATAAAGAGAAAATGTTTCTTTTAACCAGGTTGATATGGGTAGGCACAAAAACGTTAGTGTAATTTAGAAATTTTATAATAATTCCTTGTGGGGTTCTCTGAAAATTGGACGACAACTTTGACATGATTGGATGTGGTATTGTGATAAACGCCAGAATGTAGAATTTTATCCCCTGAACAAGGGCTCCCTCAAGGATCCCCGCTCTCACCGTTTCTCTACAATATATACTGCCATGACATATACAATTACAACTTGCCAGACAAAAATCAAATCGACAGATCGGCATACATATTACAATACGCAGACGACACGGCACTTATTGTACATGACAAAACTACTGAGAGAGCAGCTCAAAGACTCCAAACACTAACAAACAACACAATGACATGGTTTTATAAATGGAGACTAACCCCAAACGCGTCAAAAAACCAACTTCTGCTCACAAACCACAGACTCAACGCTGACTCCCCTACTATAACTGCAGACGGCCAAACGACACAACCAAAAAACGACGTAAAATACCTTGGAATCACAATTGACCACAAACTTAAATTCACTAAACATATACGAAACATCAGGGCAGAAACAATAAAGAGAACAAAACACTTCCGATCACTAACTTGCAAAGACAGAGGAATTAGCACAAACACCGGCACCAAAATATATAAAGCTATCTGTAGACCCTTGCTAGACTATGGACATATACTCATGACCAACGGAACAGAAAGGACAAAACGTTATATACAAACAACAGAACAAATTGCACTAAGACTAATAACACGAATAAGACACCCCCAAAACTCACTACACAACCCCTCCACCCAACTACTATACGAACGCACAAACATGACAAAGATTTCGGATAGACTCATATATCTACAGACAAAATGGACAAACAACCCCTACAACTGGACCATCCTGAATCCCTTTTGTCTTACAAGACCAACCAGACAATCCCGCTTCCGTTTCCCTACATCAACGCTACTCTACTGGACAATAAAATAATTTTTCTTGTCATTGGAATTGGAAAGTTTATTAATAAGATTGTTAACGTAGAATAAGAGAATCTTCATATTTATTTTTAATTCAGATTAAGACTACATGTATTAAACAAAGGCAGAAAGACCGATAGGTCGATAGCCTTTTTTTTAGAAATAAAGATGTTTACTACTACTACTAGAATTTTATTTAGTACCTTATTATTTGCGTAAATTATTTTTAAAGAACTAATATTGAATGTTGCCACTCTGTATCTCGAAAGCGAAACTGTTTTATAATATGGTTTATACGATAAATTCACCTTAAAATTAGTTAGTCACCCTGTATATAATTTATAATTATAATCTATACGTATATTTCATAATTACATATAATATTTTACTCGATTTGCCGCTTATTTTTGCAAATTATATAAGGATGGCTAGGAGGTTCATGTTTACACCATTCAGTAGAGAATCTTGTTCTATAAGTGGCACAAATAAAGTGTTCTACTTTAGTTTATTCAAATGCCTGTCGCTTATAACAGTAAGAAGGAGTTGTGAAATTTTTCTCACTAAGTAGTAAAGGAAGTTGGTTTCGTCAGAGTTATAGATCACGCAAATGCGATTTTAGTAAGTCAAGTAAGAACTAAATAAGAATGAAGGAAAAAGAAACGGAAAAACTTGAATTAGATACGATTTTCAAAATTCCTCACTAAATACTGAGACCATGGAATGAGTCGATGTCTGTATAGCATGCGTACATGAGGTTTTATAACGATATTTTACTCGAATTTTTGCTAATTGCTTCAAATTTTATGGAGATTTCAAGTCTCTCACTAAATATTGAGACGAGCAACCGCGTCATGTTTACCTAATTTAGATGGGATCTGTGCACATTATTTTAGCCGATTTCTTCCCAATTATCCGGAATTATAATAGGAGTTCTAGAAAAAATATTCTCTAAATTCTGCGACCAGTGAGTGAGTTAATGTCACAGAATAACGAAAACTTTACTCTATAATTAGTCGAAATGTTCTTTTAGAGCATTCTTTTACTCGAATTTTTGCCAATTCTTTTTAACTACATGAACAGTATGTTTTTTTAAAACTCTCTCACTAAATAGTGAGATCAGCTTGTACGTTAGTCTTCGAAGTTATGCAAGTGAGATTTTAGTACGTTACTTGATACAGGATCAAGTGCTGTTGACGATTTGCTCCAATCATGAGATTTTAAGTTTCAAAAAAACCCTCCATGTCTATGGATGAGTTCATGTTTACACCACTGATTAAAAACAGGTGTTTTTTGAGGCCAAATAACGCTAAGTTTTTTACCGTTTGTTTACACAAATTTCAACGTAAAAATTGCGAATTGATTAACTTCTGTTAAATAGATGTTTTGATGATTGATTCTGCCATGAAATAGCTCAGTCCAATAGCATTTGCTAGAAAATCGACAACAAAATATTGCTCTTTTTTCTGTTCAAGTTTGTTGTATTTGGCAAAATCATTCCTGACATTTTCGACAAAGCAATTCGCCTTCGGTTCATGTTTTTGTTAAGAAAATGTCATTCACGAAATTGCCTTCCATGAAAAGTGCATCATAACAATGGAAACAATTTTCCGGCGAAATATTCGGACAAATGTTACAAGCTATTGAAAAAAAGCAACAGCAACAGTTGCTTTTTCTATATCGATTAGATTTACCAATAACAATGAACATATCTGGAATCCATATTTTTGCCCATGTGCGCTTTCAGTTAATACAAAAATCCGAATGATTATGAATCGATACCATCATTTTGCTAGATAATAATTAATTTTTAATAAGTTTTATTGCACATCTGGCAACCGTCTGATTCAAGAGATGTATCAATTGGAAGAATTGCCGATATTTGAGCAAATGAAATTCCTGGATGGATGCAGCCATTGGAAGTGAAGTAGTTGGGGCATTATTTATTAGCGGCAATTTAACACGAGGAGGATTTCGCAATTTCTTAGAGAAAGAATATATTCGGCTTGGTCAAAGTATAAAAGTTCACAAATTATTGCTCTAGCTGGGTTTGTCCGATCAGTTTATTAGACCAAAAGTAAAAAAAAAACCTTTACCGATGACTTATGTAAAATAAATCCTGTAATATTGATCTTTGAAATTAAGATACGATCTGTAGAAAACACACTAAAAAAATCCTGTTTACTCCAAATTTCAAATAAG
The DNA here is from genome assembly GCA_024550625.1 of Dendroctonus valens. NCBI lineage: Eukaryota > Metazoa > Arthropoda > Insecta > Coleoptera > Curculionidae > Dendroctonus > Dendroctonus valens. Next base: position 241,469 of record JAJTJO010000675.1, on the reverse strand, counting down.
CTTTTTTCCAAGAAACTTCATCATCGTCTTAGCGATAAAGGCAATCTGATAAAAAGATCTGGTTTCTTCTATTCATAAAATCAACTTTTCCACCGGTTTTATGTTAAAATTTATCATTTTCGTTTCGATTGAATGATCGTGAAATATGTGGAACAAACCAGGCCTGGCAAAATCGTTAACTGCTGAAACCTGAAACTGGGTTAAGCACGCAATGAAGGCCTTACCTCGTCATACACAATAAACTGTACGAGTAGAGGTGCTAAAATCGCCAGCGTTTGTCCAATTCCGTTCGAAATACCAAAAAGCACTCCAGAAAAGCGAGGCGATATATCAATATGGTTCACGTTGTATCCACAAAACATAGCCCCATTCAAGCTGATTGCCACTATAAGTAAAGCTGCTATTCCCCATCGGTTTGTCTCATATGCCAGCCATACTAGGGCTAATGCGGGCAGAAAGGCTCCTGAGAATCAACAGAATTAAAATTAGAATTAATAATGCTAGCAGAATTGATTAAGCGGCGCGGAATAAACAATTAAATCGACAAGCAATTACCGCAAATAAAAAGATGCATTTATACAACATATGCAAACACCAATTGCAATTGATTAAAACAATTATTAAAAGTACAGCAATCCGCTATATGAGTTAATTTATAGAATCAAGTTAAATTCAAAACATTGCTAGTCAAGTCAACGACCGTGAAATCGTTAAATAATTGAGGATTTATTGGAACAAACGGTTTATATTAACTTTCAATTTGGCTATACATTGAGTAAGGTTTTATAACAAGTCATGTATGCTCTACTAAGACTTTAAGTTTTCTTTTATCGCTTTCGTAATTTAGTATTCTTTTTTAAAAAAATACCCTCTAATCCGATCACGGTTTAATACCTAGAGAAATAAGTAAAACAATTCATAAACATTTTCATTATTTTAAAGCATTGGAGTGCTAATATATTCAAGATCAATTAAATAATTCTTATATAATTTTTCAATGTCCTGAAATGTAAAAGATCTACATCATATTAATAAAAAAACTGTAAAAAGTCAACGAAGCAAAAGAAAAGTCTTTTTTAATTTCCTGTTCTCAATGATGCAAGTAGCATTAGAATTTTTTTATCAAAAACCCTAATTTTTTCTGTGCATTGACAAGTGAAGTTTTTTCTGATCATAATCTTACCCAAGCCATGAAATATGCGTCTTGAGGTTTTCCTAGAAGTTACATTGCTGTGAATCAAATAATCTGCTAATGGCCCGTATATTACTGTAAGCACCGCCGCTACCACGTAAGGAGCTGACGAGTAAAGTCCATTCTAAAAATGGGGAAAATTATCATTGAAAAAAATTTGAAGGAAAAGCTGATACATTATATAAAATGTAAAAAACAAGTTCTCACTTTTTCAATGTCGATATCAGTGGTTTTGCCCAAATACGTGGGGATTTCGGTAATCAAAAACGTACTTCCCCAAGATTCGCCAATAGCTCCAACTACAACTGCCCAATACGGTAGAGAAGTTAATATTGCCCTCCAAGGCACTTTCTCATTCTAAAATTTGCACCATTACATTTATGTGTATTCGAATGGCTTCTGAAGTTACCACTTGGACATTTTCTTCTTCAGCTTGCCCTAAAGACTCTTCAATGTACCTGCGCTCTTCCAAGCTAATGCTTTTATGAGTCGCTGGTCGATCTGCACTAAAAATCATCCAAAAAACGCACCAAACCATCCCGAGAATTCCAAATAAGTAAAATGAAAACGGCCAACCCAACCATGAAGCTGAAATGTAGCCAGTGATTGGCATAGAAATAATCGTGCCAAAGCTACAGCCTAAAAAGTACACATTTTATATGAATATTCGGTCTTTTAAAAGAAATTAGGGAAGGTGAAATTACTTTGTTCACCTTTGGGAAAATGCATTGTTCATTACGAAACTGGATTGGGTTAGTTTGGGTGAATCTAATTTCACAAATCAACATCTTGAAAACTTCAATATTAAGCAGGCTTTGCAACAACCTCACCAAAATAGTGAGGGCAAAAGGTAGTGAAAGAGAAATTGCATAAATAATATAAGAAAATAAAAGGACGTCATCTCAATAAGAATTTATCGAATCAGTACAGGGTGTCCCAACCATAGAGTAAAGTAAGTTTATGCTTAACCAGTATTATTTGTTTCAAAATTCTCATCCTCATATGGTCAGGTTCTAAAAGCGCATATTTTAAAAATATTCACAATTATACAGAATACGTCAGAAACGTTGCAGCGCGGAAACCAATGTTTTCTTATAGAACACCCCACGTTTTATTTTATTTTTGGATTCTTTTCTAAATTTCAATTAGTTTTTGTTATATAACATATGACCGAATATTGAATAATTTTTTAGTTATTGGGCTTTAACGATAAAAATTCGTTTTTTGTGGTATTCATAAATCTAAAATTTCTCTTTCGTCTTTAGACAGAAAGTTTTGAAATGTGGCAGGACATACGATGTTAATAGTTGCTTTGCAAAATATTTGTCTTTGAAACTACAGGGAGGTCACAGTAAACGTCCAAATTGAGGTATTTTCAAGCTCAAAAATCTCGCTTTTTCAAATGGCACACCCTGCATTTCTCCCCGAGAAAATTCGACAATATGATATTGGAGTAATCTTTACAAACGCTAAAAATATGCTTTACTCGTGCCAATTATCAAAATTTTGTGTCTAAAGACGACCAAAAAATTTTCGATTTATTAACACCATTAAAATACGAATTTTCGTCGTTAAGGACGAATAACTAAAAAACCATCCAGTTTTCGTTCATATTTCATAATAATTGTCTACATAAGAAATTAAAAGTACAAGAAAATCTAGGGCGTTGAATTAGAAAAAGTTGTTTTCTGCGATGCAACTTTTCTGGCGCACTCTGTATAATTGTGAATATTTTTAGAATATGCGAACTTAGAACCTACTTTATTTTATCGGATGGAACACCTTGAACAGTTCGTTTTCTTGAGGCTGCGGAAAAATTGCTTCTTTTTAAGGTTTTTCATATAAAAATTTGCTAGCTTTTACTGTCGTCCTGATATTAGCTTCGCACGATATTAAAAATATATGTCTGTATCTTTTTAATTGGATTTGAACATCTGATATCTCAAAAACTAGCTTTTGTTGCTCTTAGGAGCTGAAGCAGAATGAACCGGAATTGATAATAAAAAAGAATAGTTTCCAATTGTTAAAGACCAATAGTACTCGCATCGGTTCTTGTTCCTTCTGTGTAAACAAAAATAATGTACTCATTTCAATATACTTCCTGTGACTTAAATTAATATAAAGAACCCATTTATTTAAGCACTCACCGAAAGTTTACGACATTTTCCGGAAGGGTGTTTCTTAAAAATCAGAATTATTAACAAACTATTCTCAAACGGACATCTTTCAAATCTGACGTAGATAAAATCAGTCACAACAAAAACACAAACAATAATTTTCATCTGCAAAACTATCTTCTTTGAGCAGAAAGCAATTAGAATTTCATTCTCTGTTATTAGCAGCAATCAGAATTTTTTAACATATACATAAATACAAACCAGAATATACCGTAGTGTTAATCCAAGATCTCTCTTCCGTCGGCGCCCATCGTCCCAACATAGTGTGAACCAAAGGTATTATAAATCCCTGGGCAATCCCTTGAATTACTCTGCATGCAATCACTCCTCCTGATCCCAAATGAACGCTCAGAACAGGTATCAGTAAGCTTGTACCTATTTGACATTGTGATTTATTCTAGACAGATTGTTCCAAAACACTATTAAAATAATTTCGTTTATTATTTAATTTATTTATAAAAGTCTACTCTGATTATGTTTTTGACCGAGAATGTATATCGATGTGATCCCTGGCCGATGAGGACCAGAAATCATTAAATTTATGGCAGTCGTTAATTATTTTTGGATATTTTGGTTATTTTGTACCTGAATTGACTACCATTGCTATTGTCAATATCCATTTTGGAGAAAATGTGTGTGCTATTGGTCCAGCAAAAAACTGGAGCAATGCGTAGCTCCAATAGAATGCTGATAAAATTACTCCAGTATTTTTCCAGTCGAATGTCTGAAACAACCTGATTTTAACTTTACCAGCAATTCGCATGCAATTTTAAACAAAGCAAACACAAATTTTGAAAATCATATTTTAATTTAAAATACTCGCAGTTTATTATCTCCCAAAACGTTGAATATATTTTTTTTAAATCTGAAATTCGTCTCACACTAAAATGTTGAAGCACATGCTTACAGGAATATCACTGTTAATGGAGGTATCTGTAGTGACCATCGCTACAATGGCTACTGACAAAATCGTTCTTATCGCATAAGACATCCCCAATAGGAAGAAGAGCAGAACCATTTGTACGTATCTTATTTTTATCCATGGCACTGAAAGACAAATATGAAATACTAGACTTGAAAAACAGCTTTTCAAAGTTACTATAAAAGATAACAGACAAGAAAGGCAACAAGAAACAAAAACAAATGTTCTCCTAGTTAAAGCAATTGATCAAAACACATAGTTGTAATATTTGTCTGGTTAAGAAACAATATTAAACATTTCTATCAATAACAGTCTATCATTTCAATTGTATGCGTGATTATTTTTGTATACACGATTTTTCGATCGAATTACATCCGTGAGATTTTAATTAATTTCTCTATTTTGTTAAGACAAACCAACGCTGTATTTTTGTAACTTTAAAACCAACTGATGAGGGCTAAGAGGTCCAAAACCGGTCCTGAGAGTACTTACTTTACAGCCTAAAACATGTTCTAGTTTAAGTAAACTACCTGAAATAAAACTTTTGCAGCAGTTTGTGTTTTAGATTTTCAGTTACGAGATTTTTACATATTTTTGAACAACTTTGAGTGCTTCTCAAGGAGTTAAGTGGTGCTTAAATGATAATTTTTTTATCAATTAGATAGTTTGTATATTAGTATATTTGCGCTTGGTTTAAAGTTCGATAATCAAGGCATTTTAAATGCCGGGAACAAAGATATGCATATCATTTATATGAAACGGCAACTTTTTCCAAATTTCAGATGTTTTTTTAATTTTTAAGAATCCATAAGGAAAAGTCGTTTTCTTTTCCTAAATGATAACTATCGAGAACCGAATCCTAGTCTGAAAACTATAATTTGACTAACATTAACTACACTACTAAGATGAAATGGAAGGATCAATTAAACTCTGGATAAAAACGAATTTATTGCCGGATGCCAACCTTATCGGAATACCCAACGCGGGGTGATTTAGAATAGGATAAAAACGATTTAAATCGTTTTTAAACCTCCAATTCAAAAATTCCTTAATGTTTTATCATGGAAGTACATTATTAATCATGATATTGTTCGACAAGTCATGAACAACCTGAAACTTAATCAAAGATGAATACATTCATAGGGGATGAATTGAGATATATTGGTTTTTAAACGCGCATAAGCAGAAACCAAATAAAGTGCGCTTGTTTTCAAAACCCTAAAATTTGCCAAGTCGAAAATGAGAAGAAGCAGTCAAATTGTTTACTGACCTTTCACAAAAAGTACATTTTTCATGGCTTTTATGCCAAGGTTCGACCTGATTTAGTGCTATCTATATGCTGTGAATGTATATACAAGCATTTGTGGATTTTCCATCAGCGGTTTTGAAGTAAAATTTAAATCACCAAGTACGTGAACACAGTAACACAGACAAGCAAAAACATGACAATCCGAAATATTGTAATGATACTCTATATTTTGATCAGTAAGCTTTCAATGCCTTACCTGAAACTTTTCTATCACTGATTGGTTCCATATTTTCTATAGAAGAATAGTTAACTCCAATTGTACACATCACTCGTAATCACAATTTTTCTAATCTAAATCCTCCAGATCCGACTTAATAACATACGTGAAATAAAATCAAATTCGACGGCACTCCAAACCATTTCTCGTTGCCTAAAGAGAGACACACTCAGTCTATTTTGAAGCATTTTTACTACATATATGTAAAAATTATTTTAAATCGTCGATAACAATCAACCTTATCTGCTTAAGAGGATTTAATGCAGCATAAATTGGTAACAAAGCATTCATAAAGCAATACAAAACTAACCAGACTAATCATTTTAAATGGATTTCTAAAATCATGCTACATACAACACACGTGATTTAAATAGACGGGCAATAAGGTTACTGGGAGATAAAATGCGACGGTCGGTTTGTGGGCTGATAAACTTGCCTAAGAGAAATGTTGTTTCAGTATGTTATAGAAAATATTTTTGGATTGTTGAGACTGTGGGGGATAATGTGTTATTATTCAATTATCAAGTGAAATAACGTGTTTTGACTTGAGTGATTTTTCTAATCACTTGTCTGCTTCTTTGCTATATTTACGCAAAAGTATACACAGATACAGAAGATATGAATGATCATCAATATCAGAAAAATTAAAGAAAGTACATATGAACAAAGAGGAGATAAGGGAGGAGATAAAGCTAAAGTGTTTAGTGGAAAGTAAAAAACGAGACATAAAGCTTTAAAATTTAATCAGCAATAAATAAAATAGTGCGCATTAAGTTAATCTCATTTCAATTTCCAAACAAAAATAGAAACATTTGCAAGAAACACATAATTAAGATAAGTATTAAGATCAAAAGACCATTCATTCAATGTAATTAAGATTACTTAAAAATAGAACATTTAGCTGGTGAAAGCTCAAACGTTTTAAAATGTACATGGAATTTTTGGAAAAAAGTGCTATAGCTAAATTCAAAAAAACCCAAAAGCGGAGCCTTTGGGAAGTGCCACAGCCCCCATTTATCAAATGAGTTATTATGTTAAAAACAGATATAAAATTTCCTTCTAAACAAAAAACAAAATCATTTTAACTAGCAATAAACTAACACAATATGAGTAAGTTTCCCTAAGCAAATGTTCAAAGACTAGGACAAATTAAAAAAAAACCCTTAAAATTCCACCGAATGACCATTTCTTTCCACGTTCCTCACTCGTTATTTAATAAAAATTAATTTTATAAAATTAATTATAAACTTTTATTTACTTATTATAAACAACCACTTTCATTTTAAACTTTTATTTATTACTCTCGCCTTAAAATCTGCCACTTAACTTTCCTCTGTAAATGATTACATTACTTTTAAGGGCCGGTATTCTTTAACAGCACATTTCAGAGTCACTGCCCGTAGACAGATTGATTCGTAACGTAATGAACTATCTACTCGTAAATGTTTAACGGTTCGTTCTTTATGGAGTACAGCACTGTTCGAACATTGAATAATTTATCTCAACTCCCACAAGAACATAAAATTGCTTATTTAGATTTTCAGATATCAACTTTTTAAAGTATGGGACTTTCTTTAGGAGCAAAACCCTGGCTGTTGGTCTTACGACTTTACAGGAACGCTCTACTTTAAGATTTTTATAATGCTGAAGCTTTTGGGAATCTTCAAGTGCGAGCTGTGTCTAAACGTTCAATATATTTTCGCCATACGATAGCACTTCAAATGCTTAATCCTTAGAATTCAATTATTGCAAATTTGGGGACACTGGCAAGGCTTAACCATTCTGTATTGAATAGCTTCTTACGGCTAGTCATTAAAGACTTTATTTCGTAAGTTTTGAGTGAGTTAATTTATGGTTCTTTTAGCGGGAAAGTAGTGCCGAAATGATAACTATTTTATTAAAAAATTGATCTTTAAACGTTCATTATCAACATTATCGTCGTCAATTTGAGATTTATGAAATAATGCAATTAAACAACACCAACACCAACGTACAGAAATTGGCAGTATATCTATAGCATGGAAATACCATCAATCATGCCAGGGCCGGGGTCGCAACTCTCCTAAAACCAACATTTAAACTTGGAAGAGCAAATCCTCCTTCCCTCAACCACCTTCTGAACGACTGCTTACATTTTACGATACCCTACCTAAATGACCTGATACACATATTTCTCACATACATACACCCACACTCCAACTTAGAACAAAACATATTGACAAAAGCAAGCATCCATAAATATGCTATAATTATAGGCGACTTTAATTTGAACAAAAACAAAACGAAACAGCTTAAAAGATTTCTACAAAATTCGGACTTTATAAAACAGCACACCCCACCAACTTTTCTGATGCCCGCAAACCCAGACTCAACACCAGACGTCCTACTGCACACAAGAAACTTAACAAACACGATCAACAACATAAACTTAACCAACGAACTTGGATCCGACCACCTGGCTATTACGTTTAACATAGACTTACAACATACGCAACCTACCTCCAGTACACCTCCTATAGAGAAAAAGTTAAACCTAACAAAGACTGACATAGACAAAGTGAAACAACATATACATGACTACATTCAATCGCAAGCACAGTCCATTTCAATAGAAACCATACAACAACAACTTTCAATAGCCATAGGAAAATTTAGCCCGGAAATAAAAAATGCTTTCTGCCGACATACACTACCCAAATTCATACTGAGACTCATAAAACAAAAGAGAGAACTGTACAGACTATATACAAACACTCAAAAGGACCATAATAACGACCTAAAAAAGGCACTGAACAACTCAACAGAAACATTAAAACCTTGATTGGACAATACCGACAAGACAAATGGCTAGAAGCATGTAAAGAAATACAAAAAAACAAAGGCAAAACATACTGGCGAAAAATTAAGAAACTAGCGCAATACAAAAAAACTAACACTACTGACACAATTGACGAAAACGGAATAGAACGGTACACAGACAAAGAGAAAGCTGACGCGTTCGCCAGACACTATCAAAGGGCCTTCAGCATATCGACAAACCCTATCTTCGACAATGACAACTGGAACTTGATCAACGACTGGTACTTGAACTATTTCAACAGCTCACCAAACTATACATACAAACTGATCACAGACACAGAGTACGATGAAGCCATAGCGCATATCAAAAACAAAGCACCGGGAAAAGATAAAATAAAGGCAAAACTCCTGAAAAACCTAACTCAAGAAACACACAAACTGATCCTAACTGAATTGAACAACTGCATCAGAAATAACATAATCCCAAAAACTTGGAATAACGGCTTAATAATCCCTATAATTATTATTATTAAACAAGGGCAGAAAGACCGATATGTCGATAGCCTTTTTTAGAAATAAAGATGTTTACTACTACTGCAATTAAAAAATTGTCACCCTTGTTCACCCTCTCTCTTAAGGGTCAAAACCTTGCAATTGTTTTCACCAGGCCGCAGATCTCCTTATAGAGACTTACAAGTTGCAAATATCTTTAAAATATATAGTATATTTGCCATCCTTTATCAAAATGGTGCTTGGAACCAGTTAGCAATTTTCAACTATTTCCGAGATTCTAATCATTAAGAGCATTCAAAAATTTTCAGACGCCAAAAAACTACGCGGGTTTTTAGAAATCAAATTTTAAAAACAACACTTTTTTTCAAAAATTTATAGCCTTTTCTTTACAGTCAAAAACAATTTTCGACATGCTCTATAGAAGTAGTTCTCACCTCTAGCTGCAGGTCTTTCCATCAGTTTCTAAGATCTGAATCTTGAAAAATTTTGGGGGTTCTACGGGGAACATACTTCGCAACCAATAATTTGTTTTTCTATGTGGTTAACGATTTTGAAGAACAATGAATTAAACAAACTGTTATTTAAACTATGCATGTTTCTTCCAGGTACTATAAAATATCCACATTTGCTATTTTTAAATAATTTTAAATTTAGCTGACCCGTAAAAACACCAACAAAACGGTTTTTTGTGTGTTCCAAAAATAAGGCTAATTGTTTTTGAAAGCAGCTTTATATCAATAGAATTTAACGACAAAAGTAAACAAAACCCCCAGTAAAATTCGTCAAATATTCAATTCATTCACCAAAGCAATAAAAACATCGATGCAATGTTGACATGACTAATACGACTAAGTTTATCAAAAACAAAATATAGGAAGTTTCCCTCCAACAAAGGTTAGAGAATAATTAATTTATAAACAAGCCAATAAAAATCTAATGAAAATAACTCGACAAACAGTGCAAAGTAAAAAAGAACAAGTAACTGAGAACCGAACGAAAAGGAATGTGCAAAAGTAAGGCACAGTGATACCTTCCTCCAGGAATTATAAATGGTTTATGGAGGGGAGTAAGAATAGCTTTTTCCCAGAAAACAGAGAAAGGTAAATCTACAAAGCAAAATAGCATTAAAGCACGATTTATAAAGAACAATCTGAATTGAGCCAACAAAAGCTCAAAGCTTCTAAATTGACAAGTCAATATTAATAATATTTCTTGCTTCAATTATGTCTCTTTTCTAATAAATTCAACCTTTCCTGGACTAAAGCACGTTCACAATTATTCCTTAATGTGTGGTTTTCTGTGCAGTATAATTTGTCATTTATCGTTCGCTTATTAAATAAAACAACATATTCACTGTATTTAATTTTATAATGCTCTATGCAAAATACAAAATAAGTACATAAAATATCAGTCATGTTTCCCCGCTAAATGCGGGATTCGTTTCACCATATTCGGGTAGAGGAGTTTCAGTTGAGGCTTCGTATCGCTTTTTGTCCACCTCATCCCACCATTGCCTTTCACCAGAACAAAACCATATAAAGAAGATCGCAGTTGATATCCCTACTATGGCGGAGAGTACAAAAGTATATCCCCAAAGTCTTGAATCAGTCTAAAATGTATAAAGCGTAAATTACATGTAGAAAATGTTTTAAAGTGTTTAGTTAAGTTTTAAATAACTTTGACTGAAATCTGGGCACTGGCTTCAAAAATTTGTCCCAAGTCATTGAAAGTGTAGCCAGTCGTTTTAATAATATAGTTTTACACAGGACATTTGACCTACACTTACCTCATCGGTTACAATAAAGTGCACTAAAATAGGCGCAAAAATAGCAATTAACTGCCCGATTCCATTTGAGATTCCTGAGAGTATGGCTGCATATCTTGGAGACAAATCGAGATGGTTAATTATATGACCACCTATAACTGCAGCGCCTGCAGTTGTGGACCCAATCAGAACAACAGCTATTATGGTTCTATCCACTATATAAGGAAGCAGCAGAAAACCAATACTTACAGAAAACATACCTAAAATCAAAGCGAAACTTGTTTGAAACAGCAACATACAGTAAAATTAATGAATGTAACATTAAGCATTACTCGATGGCAGCAAAATTGTTATAAAAAGTATAACAAACTGTCTGTGGCACCATTCAGATTACAAGTCACTAGGTTATATATAAGTTTCTAAAATGCATAAAAATTTTGAAATATCTTGACACTGCCTTTTTTTTGCATATGCAGACTTAAAAGTAAAGAAAACTTGTTTCTTTACTTTTAAGTATCAGTCTCAATTTCGGCTTGAGAGCTAAAGTAGTAAACGGGCGTATAGTTTACAAGAAACCAAATGTTCGTGAGAAAACCTGACAAAAAACCAAGGCGGAATGTTAATGGGGAAAGCGGAAAAAGGGAATCGAAGATTTACCGATAAAGACGTCGTTGAACACGATGTTAACAAGAACTTGTTTTTTAATTAAAAGTTTATAATACCAGTTTTCTTTAAGCGCGCGCCTATTTGAGATTTATCAGAAACTTTCGGCTTTTCCATCCATTTAATGATAATTTTTGATAAAAATTGCCAAACTTATAACTTATTGCACGTACAAAGATTTAATTTAGTATTTCTTTGCATTTTTATAGTGCGCCAGACAGGGTGTCCCGGAATATGTGAGAATACTTTCGGATACATATACAGGGTGTCAAAATAATGTAACAAATTCCTATAAAAAAATTCTACCGGCCCCCTACTAAGATATAAACCTCTACAAGTCGCTGCCGAAAATGGTTTGTTATTAAAGAACTTTTAAATTACTTGAAAATTTTTTCATATGATGCCTTAACATACTAGTTAAGACCCCTTAAAACAGTATCTTTAAAACTCATGTTGCTGTTTGAGTTCGCAAGGAGCCTACCAGCTTGTACACATGAATGGTCATCTTTTCAACACCCTGAGTAGCACAAGAAAAACATTTGTGGATAGTTTGAACTAAAAAAGTAGTCTTGTTTGACATCGATGAAATTAACGGTAGTCCAAACAAAGCCTAGTATTTTAATACGTTTTTAATTAAAATAAACTTTTTATCAAAATCGAAATGATGAACTGATGATTGTATAAGTAGGTTCAATATGGGCTCCTTTAAGTCTAATATATATTTGCACCTGACGAATTGAAGATTGTTAAACTCGCCACAAAACCCCAGCGTTATTTCGTTTTTGATCGGAATGAAACATCATTTTTTGCAACATTCAACCACTTTCTGCAAGTAGTAGTGTCGATTCTCTAAGTACATGAAATATTGTTGTTTTGGATGCATGTCCAGCTAGTTTTCTACACTTGTCGAAGGATGCCCTTCTCCAACATTCAAGGTATTCTCTTCTAATTGAGGCGTTTTGGCCTTTCTTTCAAAACCAGCATCATTGATTTTGTTGCAAAAGTTCCGAAAATATTAGAAACGGATCTTTCAATTTACCCCATTAGTTGGACTCTCTCACCCGTCTTTCTTAAACTTTGGTTTACATCGTGTTATTTTGACACCCTGTATGTGTATGCGAAAACATAGCCTTGCATGAATTACTGGACAAGCCGTTGTAGACTATACTTTCTGATCTGTAAATTGTCATATAAAATAAAAAAGTTATAATTAATAACAAAAAAAAAATTTTAGATAAATCTTTATGGAATGTCCACTTCACGGAAATGTAAGACATAATTTATACTTAACATCAATAAAATATCTCGGAAAGCAACTTACTAAATCCCTGAAAAATTCTTCGGGAATTTATAGTTGTAATGTAGCCCTTTTTTATGGCGTATCCTGCGATGGGACTATAGCAAAGGCATCCAATCAATGCCCCTACTACTGGAGCAGCAGAAAATAGGCTACTCTAAAAAATATGGAAAGCGATAAAAAGTTTCTTTTCCTTAAAAAATTTCAATTAAATCAAAGCAGAACAATGAAAATTTCGTTCTGTTCTTGATAGTCTTTGTGTTTGTAAATGTGTTTTTATTCCTTGAACATTTTACTTGTTTGTTTTCGCGCTAGAAATATTATCCCGTTTTGGACGTTTCACAACCAAAGTGGATAACATTTTTCATGGAAATCATTGAATACCTTTTAAAGAAAAGCGACAATCAATTGATAGTCAGTTAATGATAATGGTAGTGAATTAATGGAAAAATGGTCGTAATAATTTTAAATACTTAGATAGCACAGACACAATGGCAATCGAACATTCTTCCATTTCCATTGTATTTTTAATCGATTCTCACTTCCTGAATGTCAAGCCCAATTGCATAACTTAGATAACTGGGCAGTTCAGCCGATAAAAATGTGGTCGACCATGACTCTCCAATAGCCGCAATTATAATGGCCCAATAGGGAACGGACTTCAAAATGGCACTCCATGGAATCGATTTTTTGCCAATCTAAAAATAATATTAACTTAACATTTGAGTAGAAAAACGTTTTTGATTATTGTTTTATTAAGCTGAAATGTTAATTTAGTAAGTTAAAATGAAATAAATTTTGTTGAAATTAACACACCAAATGGTCATCTTGTTGGCCAAGTGAATGCTCTATATATTTTCGCTCATCTTTCGTAATTGACGGATGTGTTGCTGGAGTCTCCGCGCTGAGAAATGCCCAAAATATGCACCAAACAAATCCAAGAGCCGCAAATAAATAAAATGATGCAGGCCAACCCCAATGGGAAGCTGAGAGATAACCAGTTATTACTGTTGAAGCTATAGCTCCCACCTGATAACCTGAAAAAAATTCAAATATCAATTTCTAATAAATTGCATCACGGTCCCCCTTAGTTCTGAGGTCCGACACTGGTTTGTATGAATAAAGTTATATCAATTAACTAATTAATGTATAATAATATATTCAATTATTTGGACTTATTATAAATAGTTAAAAATTATTTTTGCAAATGTACCTGAAAAAACTATTGATGTCAGGTATGATAGTTCAGTTGGTGGTAACCATCTTCCCAATACCCCATTCATGCAGGGAAGTAGAAAGCCTTGAAAGAGCCCTTGAATAACGCGTAAAGTCATCACTCCGTTAGCTCCGGCATACATTGCTGCCAATGGAATCTTTAAATAATTCCAACCAACTATTTAGGACGAAGACATTTATTCAAGATATCCAAAAAGTACTTACGAGTGCACATGTGGCGGAATTTGCAAAAATTGACACCAAAATAAGTTTTTTAGTGCCAAACCAGTGAACAAAATAGCCCGCTACAAACTGAAGTATAGCGTAACTCCAGTAGAACGAGGAGAGAATGATATTCGAATTACCCCAATCATAATACTGGAAGAAACAATTAATAATTTAGACAAATAGAAACTAAAATTTTGCCATTAGCTATGTAAATTAATCTGATGAAATAACTAACTAATACATTTTACTAATTTGTTTAAAATATTACTCAAATATGTACTATTTTAAAATGCTTTTCTATTAGTTGCATTAAACTTATCGTTTTAGGTTCAGTTTGCTATGCAAAGTTCTAAACGAAATTAATAGCAGATTAATTCAGTTTTCTAAAGTGAATTTCTATGTTTCGGTTGACTTGCTATTGTGCATGTTCAAAAATAAAGTATTTTAACAACAAACACGCTTATAAATCTTTTAAAAGTTAATATTTAAAGAAAGATAAAGAAAACCCCAAAAAACCTTGAAAAGCTTTGTGATTGCTTTAGTTTTCAGTTTTACATGTGTTTATATAATATTAAAAATACATTTTCCATAGTACCCGAATATATTTTCGATAATGACATAAATAAGCGAATGCGAATATTAACTCAATATACGTACTGGAACATCTGGATTACTAGAAGTACTGTTTGAAGTCATGGCAACAATGGCAACTGATAAACATATCCTAATGCTGAAGGAAATTTCCAGCATAAAAAATAAAAGAACGACTTGTATATATCGAACTTTTATTAAGGGTGAACCTGGGGAAAAATAAAGAATCCCAATTAGACAAGATTTAATAGTTCTGGCAAATAAGGGAACAACTGATGAATAAATTTGACACGCATAAAAGGAATGCGATGAATAAAATTTTCATTTTACGCATTAACAAAGGAAAACAAGGAAACCAGAAAAATAAACAAAATCAGAAGCAAATATCTAAATCAATAATGACTTGATTTTATTATAAGGTTTAAAAATTATGATAATATTATATAAGGTCAAATTGCCACCCAAATAAACTAACTCATTAAACAAAACAAACTTTGTGTTTCCGCAATTTAATGAATGAACAATACATGGTGGCTGAACGAAAACGAAGCAACAACCATTTCGGCTAATATATATATTCTATATACAGTGTGTCCAGTATAAAATGATGTACATGGGGATATTGGAAACCGTTAAAGATACAGAGTGGACCAAATGGGGAAAAAGTTACGCAATCAAGTGCCTATAAATAATCTGTCATCAACTTCTTTGAACTCGGAATAGTAACGGATATACAGGGAAAAAAAGAAAAAAGTGCGTTTTATAAAATCCTTTATATCGTGTTTATTATAAAAGATACAATAACGAAATTTTCAGGGTGGGGGTAAGAAATGAGGGCGAATTTGAAATATTGAAAAATTTGAAAAAATAATCTACACCCACTATGTTCAATGAGGCCGAAGTCAACTTTTGTTTTTCTTATGGGCGCCATATTGAATTTCTGCATTTTTAAATTCCCCTTTAAATATGCTCTTCAACCATGTATAACATGTTTATGTTCGGTAAAATAAATCATTAAAATTAACAAAATAAAGATTTTATGGTAGTAGGCATTGATATTTCTCTTCAATTTCCCCATAGTGACGTTCGTTGTCTGTTTTAATTACCTAGGTAACTGTCAAAGTAGAATTTATTGTCAGTGTCAAGTGTTTGTAATTAATTGTGTGTTTCAAAATGAATCACTTTTCAAATTATGAAAAATACGATATGTTCGAGTGTTTTATTCTCTGTCGTCGAAATGAAGCGAAAGCTGAAGAAATGTGTATTTAAATAAATATCCAGAAAGGCGACAACCTGGTAGAACTATGTTTAGGCGTCTGAAGACAACCTTGTAGCTTACGAGAGTTTTGCTAAAGTAAAGAAAAACAAACTTCCAGACGAAAATAAAGAAAATTTGGTAATGCAAAGCGTGGTTGAGACACCTCGTACGTCTTTACGTCAAATTGAAGCCACAACAGGTGTTGCGCGGTCAATAGCGAATAGTATTTTAAATCGTCATAAATATCACCCCTATCGTGAACGGCCCTGCCGGGACTCCAGAATGGCGATGCTATTAGAAGAATGGCATTTTGTCACTGGTTTATTCAAAGAAATAACGAGATATCAAACTTTTCCTTAAAAGTCCTTTGGTCAGATGAGAGCCAATTTACTACATGTGGACTACTTAATTGTAAAAATACCGTTTTTTGGACACATGAAAATCCACGGCTAGTTCGTCAAGTTAGGCACCAAGTTAGGTTTGGATTTAAAGTCTGGTTAGGTATTGTGGGTACCCACGTGATTGGACCATTTTTTTAAATGGGAACTTAAATTCCGAGAGATATTTGAACGTATTACAAACTAACGTAGCGGAAGCACTTATGGATGTTCCAGTAGCTACCCTGCAAAACTTGTATTTCCAACAACACGGCGCGCCGCCACATAATGGACGTATTATCAAAGAATTTTTAAATCACGAATTTCCCAACAAGTGGATAGGCAACCTGGGACCATTAAGATGGCCTGCGAGATCCCCTGACATAACAGCGCTTGATTTTTTTGCATGGGGCAATGCTGTTAACAGAATTACCCCAGAAATGATCAGAAACTCCTGTGAAGCAGTAATGAGACGATGTACGTTGTGCGTGCGAGAAAACGGTGGCTTATTTGAACACCTACTTTAATCCTAAAATGTTTCTTGTTCTTTTGCAGTGTTCGATGTATGATCAATAATAATTTAAAGTAATAATTAATAGAAATATCAATGCCTACTACCATTAAATCGTAATTTTGTTAATTTTAATTATTTATCTTGATCGAACATAAACATGTTATACATGGGTGAAGAGCATATTTAAAGGGGAATTTAAAAATGCAGAAATTCAATATGGCGCCCATAAGAAAAACAAAAGTTGACTTCGGCCTCATTGAACATAGTGGGTGTAGATTATTTTTTACTTTATTTTCAAATTCACGCTCATTTCTTACCCCCACCCTGAAAATTTCGTTATTGTATCTTTTATAATAAACACGATATAAAGGATTTTATAAAACGCACTTTTTTCTTTTTTTCCCTGTATATCCGTTACTATTCCGAGTTCAAAGAAGTTGATGACAGATTATTTATAGGCACTTGATTGCGCAACTTTTTCCCAATTTTGTCCACCCTGTAACTCTAACGGTTTCCAATATTCCCATGTACATCATTTTATACTGGACACACTGTATATATAGAAAATATAAATATATATGGAATATAGATAATAACGCTCAATCGCGCCAATTTCTGCCAAAAACATTTTCAGAATATATCAGAAATTAGAATATAAAACAAAATCGTTGGAATACCCAGGAATACATTGGAATAAAACAAAATGTAGGGGAAAAAAGGGAGGGGGCTGTTTTCCCCTAGCCCAGGATAGCCAAAATTTTAAACCTTGTTTGAAAAGTCCTTTTATTCTCTTTGCGGTCATATCCAGTTTTAATTATTTTAATTTAACTTTTTCTCAAACCACGGTTCGTTTTCGTTTAATCACCCTGTATAATCGTAAAGTGCAAAAATCGTGACCTTACAATTGCTACACAAAAAACAAAGAATAAAATGTGCACATTAGTATTCATTCACATGAAGGTCTAAACAATGTTTCTAGAAGTCGAGCATTATTTGTTCATATTTAGCAGGAATCGATGGCCTTTCAGAAATGAATTTTCATTCGATTTCTTAGAAAATTGTATTGACAATATTTCAGTTTTCCATTTCAAAGCGTAACATTCATCTGAGTTAGACATACAGGGGACTCAAAAGTGGCGTCATTCCTCTGGGGGTGTTGTCTGGGGGGTGTTTTGGGAGTACAGGAAAAATAGTAAAAAAAATTAATTCTTATCAAAAACTGAGATATTTGCCAAAAACTAGATCAGAATTACGGCAACGATGCTTTTAAAATACAAAACGAAGCAAATAATACAAAACGAAGAAAGAGAAAGCAATAGAAATGTTTTGAGGTTAGGATAACGCTGTCTATTTGCCGTCAGTGCTGCCATCCTTTTTGGGGCAGATGAGTGATATACCTAAAGCCCTCACATCTGTCAACCAAAACCTCCTGTTGAAGGTTATGTATCAATGATCAATATTAATCAAATAACATACAATTAAGTTGTTAAATCACAAGAGGTTGACGAAGTTCTGCCCGTTCAACTCCAAACATGTTTGTTCCCCAATCACTTGATTGTACACTCTTCGCCGCAGTCTGGGATCACCTTTTGATCAGCTTGTCGTATTCGGTTAATTAACTCCTGCTCAATTTGTACCGGTGTTCCGAAGATCAGAGAGTTAATGTGTCCTTGTATCCTGTGTATCTTACATACATGGCAGGAATGTGGCGCTTCCTCTGGGGAGTTATAGGGACAAATATCCGGTGGTTGAGAAAGTGTCAGTGGTTGTGCAATGCTCCGAGCACTCCTGGAAGGCTCTGCTGCAATTAACTCCAATAACTGTGCCGCTGTATCTGGAACCCTGGCACCTCTAGATCGTCCACAATCTGCGTCAATTTCTGGAGCCAATCGTCAAGTGTCTCTGACCCTTTGATGGTGTAAGGTCTTACACCTTCTGCTATGTTAGTGTGGCATTTTCCCATAACTAATCACATATCCGCAAATTCGATGTTGGTGTACATTTGTTATATATTAAATACTTGTTATTATTAATGTTAATGACAAAAAACATCATTGCCGCTTTGACTTTTCATCAAAAAATTGTAGAAGAGGTTGTTTTTAATATCAAAAATTTTCGTAATTTGAAGCAAAGATCTTAATTTTTCTTTTCGAATGGTTAATTAGTCCAAAAGGCTACCAAGCAAACATGGAACTATTTTAAAATAATACTTAATAACAAAGTTGAAATTCGATTTTCAACTGTTAATACCTTTTTTTAACAAATTTTCGAAAAATTTTTTTTCAATATTTTTCTCGTACTCTCCAAGTGAGCCCCTACAACCCCTTAAAAGGAATGACGCCACTTTTGAATCACCCTGTATATTATAAATATATTACAATAATCTTCGACTCAAGAGAAAGCGAAAAAAATGGTGTGCGTCACGGGATGTATTAACCATCTTTAATATCAATTTAGATTCAAGAAATTATATTAAATTTTGGGCTCAATCAGAAGAAAAATCAACATTAACATCTCCACTTAGAATAAGTGGTAATTGATGGTAGTTTAGGCCAAGACTAATCGTTGGTCTCAGCTGGGTCCCCGTGGCGTGCGAGAGAGAAAGCAAGAGACCGCATGCTGGGTCCAGATGTAACGGTGGTGCCGTCATCGCATTCGAATGGATTTCCAACACACAACACCAAACAACCACCAACTCTTGAATGTTTGGATTTAAAGCGATGCAGAACAATAGTCCAGTCAGCTTTTTGAAGTTTCGAGTCACACTTTTGGTACATTGTGCGGAAATTTAACCCTATTGATATAAAGCATGAAAATTGCTCATGATCATGCAATGTGGTCAGATTTTGTAACGGATTAATTTAAACAGTTCTCAAGTGCTGTATTTATTGTTAAAAAGGGTTTAAAAAATTAAAAGATAACATACATTTAGATGAATTAGTGACGCAACTAATTACCTTGGAGTACTGATAGCAATGTATGTACTTTCTAATGCCACTTTGTTGGTTTGATTTCATTTAAAATATGTTCAATATTAAACACAATAAATGTATAAAAGGTAGGGTATATTTTGGCAAAGGGATGTAATGTATATTTTGGCAAAGGGATGCATATGATTTGAATAGAATTTTAGAGCGATTTTCTAAGAGAAATGGCTCGAATTGTATATGAGCTCTTTACTGTGTGACTAGTAAGAACATGTTTCAGTCGTAACAAAATAAACGAAACATAATAAATTATATTTTTTATATTTAACTTGCGATCATCCATTTACACACCCCATAAATTTAACATTTAAAAAGGTACCTCATCTCCTTATCCTCATCCAAATCAAAGTATTAGGGCTTTGTAGAATGAAAATACATCGTATTCAGAAATTTATTCTATTATCTCACATTATGAATTCTGCATAAATAAATCTATTTCATAATATTTATGTGTCTAGGTCAAGCGCTCCATTATGACCATGCAATGTGGCAAAATATGTGTGGCTTGATATGTGAATATACCAAGGAACTAATTAAACATTTTCAATTATTTTTGATTATTTCAATATTTAAAGAGTAACCTAACACCAATTAAAATGATTAATGCTCAACGAAGTAATTCTATTTCTACTAATTAGGCAAAAAATAGATCGAAATAATCTAGTAATGTTTATGTTAAATGGCATAATTAGAAAACTATTTTAGAATAATCACTTTATGTCACTGTATTATTGAGAAAGTCTTAATAGAAATGAGTAAATAATTTTTTAATTTTTTTTGAAATTTCGCCAAGTTTCACATCTTCCATAGATCAAAACTTTAATACAACGTTTGTCTCAAATTAAAAATGCATCCTTACTTGCTTGCTGATCTCCCAATTCCATTGGTGCTTCATTAACATTTGCCATTGCGACCGTAAAATTATCCCGTTTCTAAACTGTTCGTATCTAAATTACTTTCCCGCCAATTCGAATGCAAGCAAACTAACTAACTGAATGAACACATATTTATCGAAAATCAGTAACAAATAGTATTGTGCGCGCATTTGTTGCAATATTAGCGGACGGAGGATATTATCAAATGGCCATCAAGGTTACCACTAACGTCCCACCTTGACCCGCAAAGAAATAAAAAAGTACTGGTTGCACCGGTACAAAAGTCTTCTGAGCAACATCGAACTAATCGCTACCCATTCAAGTGCACACTACCGAAATCAAACTATTTTGTCGGGAGCACCACTAATCAGTATTGAAGTGATTTAATTGTTTGTACATTTTTCTTTTTATCTCTGTTTGTACAAGAATTCGAAAGTGAACAATTGGAAATATTCCTTAAAAATTGATAGTTAGTTATTCAGTAGCTGCAGGATAAACATATGCAGAAGGTTATCGGCAGCCAGGTCGGGACAATAAAATCGAACAACAAACAAAAAATGTATAATTTAATACTAATTTATACTCATCAAAATACCGAATACAGAGATAATGTATTAGTGAGGACCAATTAACAGTTATTCGCACAATAAGTACCTGCATTTTATTGATTTTTATTTAGTTAATCTAGATCAAATTCAAAAGGAAAGTAGGTAGTTGTAGAGAGCAGAAATTACGGATAATTTCAGGCAATTATCTAGAGTGTATTCCATTTCTGAAAATCTTACGGTGCTCCAGTTTCCTAATTTTGGTTTTAATTCTCAAAGTTGTATTGGAAGATTTCTAATTAAATTGTTTGCTTAAAAACTGCTTATATACTTTAGTGTTTTTAAGTAACTTAAGTTAACCAGCAAAATAACAAAAGAAAGCAAAGAAAAGATAGAAGAACGACGATCAATGGATAAAGAGTACAAATATGTAATTGATGTGATGAGTATAGACAAACAAGAAGAGAAACAAGGAAAATGATAAGTAAAGGTCTTGAAAATTACTATGAGGAAATGGCTAACGATATCATAGAGAAGAACAAAAATATGAGAAGCTTGAAACGGAAAGAAGGTAAAAAACAGATTATAGCTATCAAAAACAAAAATAAAGAAAAACAAAGAGATAAAGGCAAAATAATAGAAGTAACTACCACGTTCTAAAGAAACCTTTATGACAGAAAAGTGGGAAAACCAGAGGAAATTATGGAGAGAAAGGTTGCAAACGTAGGTTCAGAGGATATAGAAGAAATAGTTGACGAAGAAGTTATCCACGCCGTAAGTTTCACGAGGAAATAACGAGAGCCCGGGTCAGTCAAAAGACAATATCCTCATAGATATGGTAAAGGAAGCCCAAGATATAATTATCCCAAAGTTAACAAAACCATAAAATACATGCTTAAAGGAAGGGAAGATACCTGACAACTGGAACAATGCATACATAAGAGAGGCATACGTCAAGGAGACAAATTGTCCCCAAAGCTCTTTACGCTGGCGCTAGAAGGCGTGTTCAAACAACTTGAATGATCAATTAGAGGTATCAACATCAATGGATAAAGGCTAAATCTCCCGAGGTTCGTTGATGATGTGGTGTTAATAGCGGACAGTAAAGAAGATCCTTGCAGAATGTTAGGAGAATTGGAAGAGAAATCAAAAAGTGTGGGATTAAACATGAACATGCAGAAAACTAAAATCATGAGCCCGGAAGAAGAGACGATCATAAGTGTAGACAACAATCAATTGGAAAACGTCAAGGAGTACATATACCTTGGACAACAAATACAATTAGGAAAAAGAAGTAAAGATGCCGAAATAGAACGAAGAAGGCGTCTAAGCTGGGCAGCTTTCGGCAGACTCTCAAGGATACTAAAAAATAAAAAGATCCCTCAACCAATACGCACAAAAGTGTTCGACCAGTGTATAGTGCCAGTATTAAGATATGGAGCGCAGACGTGGACCCTTACAAAAATACAATACAAAAGTTAAAGACAATACAAATATGTATGGAAAGAGCAATGATGGGTATTTATTTAAGAGATAGGAAGAATACTTAAGACAACATACCCAAGTCAGGGATGTATTAGAAAGGGTAACCCAGATGAAGTGGGACTTTGCGGGACACGTAGCAAGGAGAGGCGACGAGAGATGGAACACCAAAATAACACAATGGAGATCATGGCTGGGAGGAAGATCAAGAGGTAGACCGAATACAAGATGGTACGATGACATCGAGCGAACTGCAGGACTAAAATGGATGGAAATAACTTAAGACCGCGAGAGATGGAAGTCGTTAAGGGAGACCTAAGTATGAACGCAAGAGGGTTGAAAAAAAAGATATTTTAATATACAGATGACTTTCAATTTGTATCTATCAATAATTATTTTGTTTCAGAATCAACCACAAAGCAGAAGACAATCTTTCGATTCATCGAGCTATATTCACGTATACTGTATCATCTGGTAAGTTTATTTTGTTTTCTGTTCAAATATATCTTTATTTGTAAACTTTGTAGATTTGAGCTAATCTCTTGATTATTGCGTTTGTTTACATGTCGCTGATTCTGAATTTTATGTTGTTCTCTTTGTCCAAATGCGCTTTTCATGTTTCAAC
Organism: Dendroctonus valens; assembly: GCA_024550625.1. Lineage (NCBI taxonomy): Eukaryota > Metazoa > Arthropoda > Insecta > Coleoptera > Curculionidae > Dendroctonus > Dendroctonus valens. Next base: position 217,918 of record JAJTJO010000675.1, on the reverse strand, counting down.
ACAGAATAACATTTATTAATAAAAATCGCAGTTATCCTCTTTGCCTATAAGTATTCTCATTCTCAGCAATATTAATGGATTTTATACTCATTTTCCGCTCTTATACATACGTTAATAAACCAAATTTCCCGTAAAAATTCTGTTCAGCCCAGTTTTGGCTACATTGCTAATTACCTAGTGGAAAATATAGACATGGTTCTAGTATGCTCACAAAATACCGGCCATAAATTTTAGATAAAAGTGAATTTATAAGAAACTCCCTGTGTGTAAACTTGGAAAGCAATCAAACTTTTCAAATCTAACTTAAGTCTTACATGTACCTATTTAGAACATTAATCCAACTTTAATACAAAGCATATATTGGGTAACATGCTAATTTTCTGGAAGTTAGTTAGGCCGTGGAAAGTTTCCAATATGTACAGTAGTGAATTTTAAGAAAGTTTCGCAGAATATAATTAATATCTGGCGCGTGTTCGAAATTATTTCTGTAATGAGTTTTTGATATATTCCGTTACATTTCAGAATGTCGTCTTTACTTGCATCGGCAATCAGTCACATTAAGCAATAACGACTTACCAGAATTTTCGGATTGCCGAATTTGGTTTCCTGCGCCCAATGATGGGCATGGACTAGTTGCAGAACTGGTTCGGCTGAACATTCCTTGCACCAAGGGATACGTGCATTTTACTGGTCCCAACCAGACGCAGTTTCACCATGGAAGGATGTCGCATAAACTATGTGGTTAGTATTCGAATACTTAAATAAATTATTACGCCGGAACCAACATATGAATATGGAAGAGGTTCGTTTAGCACTCTGTTTAGTGATTCATTCTTACAAGCTACTTTCTAGCAAGGCATTTTTTATATTAAATTGTTGCTGCTGGAATATTTCATCACGGCAATTATAATAATAATAAAAATCATAATATGCTAGAAGAATCAATTATGTTTTACTTTGTCAAACGTTTTACTGAAGTCGATAAAGGTACCTACACTTAGTGACATGTTTTTATTAGAACTTGTACGGAGAAGAAATCTCTTTCAGTTTGTTTTATATACGGCCATGAATTATTTCAAAGACCAGTTTTTTTTACTAATTTTATCAAGTAATTCCATTTCAGACATAAAATGAAAATCTGTAACATTCTTCATCGTTGCAGCGGTTATTTATATTTTCTTCACAGCACTTGATAAAAATATGTTTTATGTTTAAACGTGTCCACATTTCTGTAACTGTGTATGATAAATTCGTATCGTATATCGTATCGTGTATGATAAAATCGGAGCGACATTTTTTGATCTTGAAAAAATCGGAAACATTGCAACAGGGAGAACAGTTTTTAAATATTGCAATAAAACATGATTCAATGTCATCATAGGTGTTGATACTGAAAATTTATATTTCTTAGTTCAATTTTTTAAGTTTAAACGGTTCGAACACAGATTTCAAACAAAGATTTTGCATTAATTTAAATCCCGATTATTTCCGCCGAGAACAAACTCTCCCGGAGTCCTAACAGTTTATAAAATATATCCAGTTTCCAGACAAACGAAATTGCCATTTAAAGGTAATTGCTGTTTGGAGGTCCGAGTCGAGCCACCGTAGCGAGCGGTTGTGTGTTTACAAGCGCGCCAATCCATTGGGGTAAAAGTGCGAAAGTGCCAAAAGTGACCAGCAAAGCGAAGTAAACCGCCCGGTTTTGCTACCTGAAAAGGCATCAGGCCCGTTTAAACTGTGGACTGTGCAACGTTGCCACTGTGAACTTTTCACAAACGGACAATATATATATACATATATATACATACGAGTGGAATTCAAACGAAAGGATGGACCCTGGGAGTTCGCAAGAATCCGAATCGGATTATGCCTCCCAGGATGGTGGGTTCAAAATGCCACGAACGAAAAAACGGGGCAGAAAACCGAAGACGACCCAGCCAACCCAGCCAACCCAGCCAACCCCCACAACGACAACACCTGAGGCCAAACGAATAGCGTTGGACTATCAGTCTACAAACAACAAAAACCAAACAACAAAGAGCAAGACATCAACAAGATTTCCCACGTATTCGCACACATTCACAGCGAACGCATTGCCGACCATCACCAGAGTCCAATTTGCAATCAGGTGGGAGGAACTCAACCCCAACAACAAGGATGTGATTATCAGGCAAGATAATTACTTCCTAATCAAAACCAACCAGGAGGACAAAACATCAACAATTTTACAACAACTAAAACAAGAAAACACTGTAACAAGTTACAAATTACAAAAAAACGATAACCTCCCACTAATCCGACAACAAAAGTCAGGTCACCACCATATTACACCATCATATTCTGTCGTCGCCACTGGGGTCGACCTGGACATTGAAGACAGCATGTTTCTGGAACGCCTGGAGCAGCAGGGCTTCAGAATAAGGTTCTGCAGGAGAATTATCTCGCGAGAGCGCAACGCACCCACACTCATGATGAGGCTTATAACCGGCGACATATCCACATACGAAAGGTTGATGAGCGACCGTGCGGTTCATTTTTTGGGCCGCATTTTCAAAATCACCGAAAGTAAACCACCAGCACCCGTGCCTGCGCCGTGTGGCAAATGCAACATATTCAGCCACAAAACTGAAGATTGCAAACAATCGCCAAGATGCAACAAGTGCCAGGGACCCCATCCAACTTCCAGGTGCGAGTCGCCACTGCCAACCAAGTGCGCAGCATGCAACTCAGAGGACCACGCAGCATGGAGCATGAAGTGCCCAAAACGACCGACAGCCCCAATCGTCGGAATACCAAACGTGAAGGTAAAATGCGTTAACAAACGTACGTCCGAGATTGCGGAGACAACGACAGTGGCAAGTAGAATACACACACCCATCACAACACATGACCACATCATAAACAAATACAAACATCAACTTAACAAGACAAACAATACCAACAGAGACGAACTACTAAAAAAACTACGAAAACAATTTATAGAAGATTTTGACATCGACACCTCAGTGGTTTTCTTCGGGAACCATGTCTACATATTAATGTTTGACATGCTCCTGCCCGAGAGACGCTCTCCAACGGAACCCAGCGAACAGGTGAGACAGACGGTGACAAAAGTACAAGATTCAATATGAAAGTACTTTACGCAAACATCAACGGACTTAACAGCAAAAAAAACACTTATTTACAATTACATAGAACAAAACGACACAGACTGCTGCATATTTGTAGAGACGAAAACCAAACTGGGACAAACACCAACGTACAGAAATTGGCAGTATATCTATAGGCATGGAAATACCATCAATCATGCCAGGGGCGGGGTCGCAGCTCTCCTAAAACCAACATATAAACTTGGAAGAGCAAATCCTCCCTCCCTCAACAACCCTTTGAACGACTGTCTACACTTTACGCTACCCTACTTAAACGACCTGATACACATATTTCTGACATACATACACCCACACTCCAACCTAGAACAAAACATACTGACTAAAGCGAGCATCTATAAATATGCAATAATTGTAGGCGACTTTAATATGAACAAAAGCAAAACGAAACAGCTTAAAAGATTTCTACAAAATTCTGACTTTATAAAACAGCACACCCCACCAACTTTTCTGATGCCCGCAAACCCAGACTCAACACCAGACGTTCTACTGCACACAAGAAACCTGACAAACACCATCAACAACATAAACTTAACCAACGAGCTTGGATCCGACCACCTGGCTATTACGTTTAACATAGACTTACAACATACGCAACCTACCTCCAATACACCTATAGAGAAAAACTTAAACCTAACAAAGACTGACATAGACAAAGTGAAACAACATATACATGACTACATTCAATCACAAGCACACCCCATTTCAATAGAAACCATACAACAACAACTTTCACTAGCCATAGGAAAATTTAGCCCGGAAATAAAAAATGCTTTCTACCGACATACACTACCCAAATACATACTGAGACTAATAAAACATAAGAGAGAACTGTACAGACTATATACAAACACTCAAAATAACGACCTAAAAAAGACAATGAACCAACTTAACAGAAACATTAAAACTCTGATTGGACAATACCGACAAGACAAATGGCTAGAAACATGTAAAGAAATACAGAAGGACAAAGGCAAAACATACTGGCGAAAAATTAAGAAACTGGCGCAATACAGGAAGACTGGCACTACTGACACAATTGACGAAAACGGAATAGAACGCTACACAGACAAAGAGAAAGCGGACGCCTTCGCCAGACACTATCAAAGGACCTTCAGCATATCGACAAACCCTAACTTCGACAATGACAACTGGAACTTGATCAACGACTGGTACTTGAACTATTTTAACAACTCACCAAACTATGCCTGCACACTGATCACAGACATAGAGTACGATGAAGCCCTAGCGCACATCAAGAACACTGCACCGGGGAAGGACAAAATTAAGGCAAAAGTCCTGAAAAGCCTAACTCAAGAAACACACAAACTGATCCTAACTGAATTGAACAACTGCATCACAAATGGCAGAATCCCAGAAACATGGAAAAGCGGCTTAATAATCCCTATACCCAAAAATGGACTGGACAATACACAACCGAGCAACTACAGACCAATTACACTACTTCCAGTACTAGGCAAGATTTTCGAATGCATAATGAAGCAGCGGCTTGACAAAGTGATTGGAAAGTATATACCTACCTACCAATTTGGTTTCAAACAGCATCACTCGACCGTTCATCCGCTCTTTATTTTGGCCAACAATATACAAACTACCCACCTAACTGACAGAAAGACATCTTGCCTGTTTATGGACATTAACAAGGCTTTTGACAGTGTCTGGCATAGAGGCTTACTATACAAACTATACAAACTACACACACCAACATATCTACTACACACCATAAAGAACTTACTAGAAAACAGACAACTACAAGTACGAATTGACAAAACACTGTCATTTCCTTTTTCCCCTGAACAAGGGCTCCCTCAAGGATCCCCGCTCTCACCGTTTCTCTACAATATATACTGCCATGACATATACAATTACAACTTACCAGACAAAAATCAAATCGACAGATCGGCATACATATTACAATACGCAGACGACACGGCACTTATTGTACATGACAAAACTACTGAGAGAGCAGCTCAAAGACTCCAAACACTAACAAACAACACAATGACATGGTTTTATAAATGGAGACTAACACCAAACGCGTCAAAAAACCAACTTCTGCTCACAAACCACAGACTCAATGCTGACTCCCCTACAATAACTGCAGACGGCCAAACGACACAACCAAAAAACGACGTAAAATACCTTGGAATCACAATTGACCACAAACTTAAATTCACTAAACACATACGAAACATCAGGGCAGAAACAACAAAGAGAACAAAACACTTCCGATCACTAACCTACAAAGACAGAGGAATTAGCACAAACACCGCTACCAAAATATATAAAGCTATTTGTAGACCCTTACTAGACTATGGACATATACTCATGACCAACGGAACAGAAAGGACAAAACGTTATATACAAACAACAGAACAAATTGCACTAAGACTAATAACACGAATAAGACACCCCCAAAACCCACTACACAACCCCCCCACCCAACTACTATACGAACGCACAAACATGACAAAGATCTCGGAAAGACTCATACAGCTACAGACAAAATGGACAAACAACCCCTACAACTGGACCATACTGAATCCCCTTTGTCTTACAAGACCAACCAGACAATCCCGCTTTCGTTTCCCTACACTAACGCCACTCGAACACTTACAAACGCTACGGACTAGTGGACAATAAAATAATTCCTTCTTGCCACTGAAATCTTATTTATTTAATAGTATTGCTAACCTAGAATAAGAGAATATCATATTTGTTTTCATTTAGACTAAGACTATATGTATTAAACAAGGGCAGAAAGACCGATAGGTCGATAGCCTTTTTTAGAAATAAAGATATTTACTACTACTGCTGTTTGGACTAATATATTGGTCATGATTTTTTCTCTTAAAATACCGACAAAAACTCGTTGGGAAAATGTTTGATCAAAGGAAAATTTATTGTTGGTTCAATTAATATAATGTTTGCTAATTAACTAAAAAATGAATAGAGCTTTTATAAGAACCTTTTTCTAGATAAAAATTTAATTTTGGCTAAAAAGTCTTGGTAAAATTTGAAAATTAAAGTTTTTCTAGCGGTAATTACGACAACAAAGCAATCGTGTTTTGCTTGATCATTCACTTTTTGCACTGAAATCCCTAGGAAGTGCATTTTTTCTTCAAAACAACAGTATTTAAACACAAAATTCAGAATGTTTTTTATGCCAAAATGTATGTCATGGAATCAGCATATCAATCAATCAATATCAATATCAAATGTTCAAATTCGTCTAGCGGGAAGCGAGTAAACATCGGAAATTTTCGAGAAAATTATGATAAAACCGACAAATTGCTTTGCTGCGCCGCGGTAATAAAGATTACGCTAATTCTCAAAGCACATTCATTGGATAGAAAGCATGAACTGGGCTAAATGAAAGTTAAAAATCGTACTTTCCAAAAACTAGACAATTTTGCCTTTTGTTCATTAAAGCTCTGTTTTTAAATTTTTCTCGAGCCCAAAAATTTGTATTCTGACAATTCTTCTAAACAACACTCTTAATTAAAATTTTATCATTGTTTTATTTATTATTATTTATTTTCATTTTAAACTATACCTACCTATAGAAAATTAAGTGCGCGATTTTTGATTAGACAGGCATTTAAAAAAATTCTCTATTGATCCTTTTTGTTCCGATTTTTATAATTCTTGTTATGAAACTTATATTGTTGATTATTCTTTGATGTATGCTTTTTTAAGTTTAGCTTTTAAGTTAGTTTCTTATAAAAGCGAATAGGAGTTCTGATTAGCGTGTAATTTTAGTCACTAAAGGATCTAAAAGCATTAGCGGCAAATGACTTTTTTCAGGTCTTTATATATTGTTTTTTGTTACTTTACTGGTCAACCTGTATGCACTTTAATTAATAGCTTAAGTACTGGATTTTGATTTATATAAAATAAAGCAGGTCGATATGAAAATATCAAATGAATATTGCACCCTAATCACGCACTTAAAATATTTGCATATCATTTTGAATCAGCATGTGAAAATCAAATTATTCTAAATTTCTACAGAATGTTTCACTAGAATCTTAATATTTATTAGTGGATTTAAAATGTCAATCTTGTTTCAACATTTCTGATAAGTGTATATAAGAATGACTAATAGTTAAGTGATTTTTGATGCTGGGTTTACATATGGATATCATCTCGACATGAATATGTATAATGTAAATTAAATTAATTGTGCAGTTGCTGAAAACCTTAATCTTTGTCAGAAAAAATTCATCTTCAGAATTAAACTAATTTCAAAAGTATAAAAGACCTCTCACGAAGTTCCAATCGGCTTTATAACTTTTTTTAAATTTTTAATTGAAAAGCATTACATTTCCCCTCATTTACCAAACTTTCTTTGCTTATTTCAATATATCAGTTTCTTATCAAAACATTTCAAATAAATGATCAATTTTTAAATTTTATTTTAAAACTTATACATGAAAATGTTCACTATATCATGACACGCCATCCATCTAAATATTCAGTTGGGAAACGGCATAACTTTCTCACGGATTCGTTAATCATAATTACAAGAACAGTTCGACTAATATCCAGGAGTGTCACTCTCAATAATACTCGTTAAGTACAAATGTTGCAGTTTCAGACTGTAGCAAGTTGATGCAGGAAGTTTTAGGCAAATCCGCAGGAATATTTCAATGGATGTGTGTTTAGAATTTATGCTATAGCTCTAGCATAAAGTCACCATTTAACTTGCAGCTAGCTTATTTCTTGACAGTTAGACATCTTGTGATGGTTAGTCAAATAGCAAGACACACAATTTAAAAAAAATTAAACGAAATCCTCCGATAGTGTTTATAATATTTATGTAGCAGTAAAGAAATACATTTATGATAATCTAAAAAAAACATTAAAATAACATGCGTGTAATATACAGGGTGTTTGACTTAATTGTACGTATATTTCAACTCGCACAGCACATAAAACATCGAGCCGAGAACGTCCTCCTCACTCAGAGCGTTAACAGAGAAACAAGAATAGAGTTGGAGCAAATAAAAGGAAATATTCAACAACACACACCCTACTCCAGTCCTTTCAGTGAAAACGAAATAAACGTGGCGATTGAGAAGATAAGGATCCGAAGAGCATCTGGTCCAGACGAAATCTACCCAGAATTCATAAAACATCTAGGAAAACAAGGCAAACTATGGCTGAGCAATTTTTTCAGCGACCTTCTTCATACTGCCGATTTAGCACATCATTTCAAAAGGGCACATACCCTGACAATACTCAATCCAGGTAAACCTCCGGGCGAGGCATCGAGCTACCGCCCTATTGCATTGCTTAGCGTATGCTTCAAGCTCTTGTAGCGGTTAATAAATAATTGTATATACAAAACCATAATCGCCTCAATTCCAGCATTTCAGGCATCTTACATAACAGCAGCATATGACACAGTATGGCTCGAAGGACTAATGCTTAAACTGAAGAGGACAATAGGATGCACGAAATTAACTTCTCGTATTTAAAATATGCTCAAAAATCGCTCCTATAGGGTGACAACCGGATCAGAAACAAGCAAGTCCTTCAAAATAAAAAATGGTTTCCCACAAGGCTTACTGCTCGCCCCGCTGATGTTTAACCTGTACACTAGCGACATGCCTGTGACTACTAGCAAGAAGTTCGGCTACGCAGATGACCTAGCCATTGCCATACAAACAGAGCAACTAGAGGAAGGAGAAACGATCCTTACACGAGACTGAGTTACTAAACTCTTACTACCAAAAGTGGAGACTATGCCCCAAGCCTTCTAAAACAGAGGTCGGCGCCTTACACCTCAACAACCATCTGAGGAACAAACAATTGAATGTGAATTTCTACCACCAGAGAGTAAAGCATAACTTTAACCCCGAATATTTAGGCGTCATCGTGGACAGATCACTAACATACAAGAATCACCTGGAAGTCACTGGACAAAAGTAACATAATCAAAAAAATAGTCTGGCTCAACTTGGGGCGCTCAGACAACGACCCTGCGTACAGCTGCTATATCTTTGGTGTACTCAAGAGCCGAGTATGTGCACCAGTCTGACAGGGAAGCCATGTCAACAAGGTGGACAAACACCTCAACGAGACCATGAGCGTAATAAGTGGAACATTAAAATCCACCCCACTACCATGGCTTCATGTCTCCAGTAACATCGCCCTCCGAGAACTAAGACGCCAAGAAGCAACTGTTAAGGAGAAAAAATACACGTTTAAAATCCCGTAATCCAATATGGAATAACGAATTACTGAAAACACAGCTCAATTTCAACATCTCAGAAGAATGCAAAAACACTTGGAAATTCTCGGCTAGGGACCACCATGTAGTCCCAGATCCCTCAAAACGCCTACCAGGTTTTGATCTACCAAGGAAGGAATGGTCTAAACTTAATCGCATTCGAACGAGGCATGCCAAAAATAGATATATGCTCCACAATTGGCCCTACAGAACGCATAATGAAACTTTTATTTTAATATTAGGTCATTGGATCTGATGAATCGATCTAATTTTTTTGCATTTAGCGCACATATTTTCTATAGTAAACGGATAATATTTTGCGCGTCGTCGCTACAAATCTGGACAGTCGCATACTCTGCCCCAGAAGTATTCTTCTGTTGTAAACTTTCTACCATGGGTGTAACTTCAGATGAAACTTTTATATATGGGATCTCTATAAATATCATCAAGTTGTCTATTTTTATCCATGTTGCATTCCATTCCTTTTATACCATGTTCTAAAGTTATTTCAGTTTAGTTAACTTTTAAACAATCTTAACAATAGGACCCCATTGCAGCCAAACTTTATTTAAGGGATTGGTTGTAGTAGATTTTAGGAGAGTAGAGTATAACTGGTAAAAGACACAGTAAATATTATTGAGATTTCGTTTTCTCAATGAGGAGTTAAAACAGTTGCTTTAAAATTTGAACATGATATATTAAAATTCCAAATATTTATAAATTATGAGAATAGTTCAAAAGCATTGTTTGGAACTGATGAGTTTATCGGACTTGGTGCCGTCGTAGAGCGTATTTACGTATTACAATATAAGAATATATTTTTCAAAATAACGAAACAAAGGACATGCATATAAGTTAGTAATTTTTAAAATTTTGAAATTGAGTGAATACGTTGTACTTTTCAACGAATACGAGAGCGTTTGCTAAACGTTCCAAAAGCATACAATCCTAAAGCAAATATTATCCGTCGAGAGTTAAATATCTGGATTAAGACCAGCAGTTCGTAAAAGGCTTGAGAGTTCTCGCCACAAGTCCTGATCCAACATTTATTAAAAATCACTTTACATTCCCACTACAAGCTTCTGCAAGTGCCCTTTACTTTCGAGAGTCTTATCCACCACCTTTGAACATCTTTTCCGTAGTCGAGAGCTCCACTTCTAGCATTTTATAGAAACAGGAAATCGTTATTTAAACAATAAAGAATATAACTAAAAATTATTCTCTAAATCATGTCAATGTATTCATACCTTTGTTGGTGATAAATAACACCAATCTCCTTCTGATATAAAATTGATCAAACGGCACAGTCACATGAGCAAACAAAAAGTGCTCAAAGTTTCATGAGCTCAAACGACCTTTTACAGTTTTCTTTGATGACGGATTCTAAGAGATAAAAGATTGTATGCGACTTGCGACGTGACGCGAAGAGATAACGGTCATGAAAAAGATTGCAGTTTGGGGCAATTTTAGGTAGTCGTGAAACAGCTTTAAGTTTACGATACGTTTTTTCCAAGTTGAGTTGGTTCATGATTTTCATATAAAATACTGCATGAATATAAAATATGTTAAGGACCCGCAAATTAAGTTACAGTTTGAAAGTTTTCAGCGTCAAATCATCTGTTCTAATTGACCTGTTCTGACAAAGATTTTGTCTGGTCTGGACTGTGGAAATCGCATGTGGAATTAGCATGCGAATTGGCTGAAAATAGTCCAGATCTAAATGTTAAGCATTTCAAAAGCTCGGTCTCATACGTGATTTAGTGAGTAAAGTTTTTGTGTTGGGACACTTTTGCTTACAGTTTCAAAAGAATAAAACGCGCAGTTTCTAAAAGTTGGATCGACCAGACGAAGTTTCTTTAGTTTACAGTGTGAAACTCACGATTCTGTCTGGTTTGGTTTTAGAGAAACTTGGCGTTAAAATAGCATTTCAATATACAAATTTGTTAAAATGCAGGATAATTTCCAAACTAAATTTTACATTGTTTTGAAGGGTTGTCTTCTTCTGAGTACTAATTTCTTGCTCTTAAATACCCGTTCATGAGACACTAATTACTGAAATAATCTCCATAATTTTCTTTAGATACAATTCAAATATTTGAACTTGAAGTTTCAACAACAGACTCTTAGATGGTTTAGAAAAAAGTTTATCTTACTTTTGTCTTATTAAATTCAGGCTTCTATGTTCTACGGAAATTGAATTTGCGAATTTGTATGTGGAATATCATGTATTTTTAAAACATAAAATTCGCTGAATAAATTAGTTTATTGTTGGAATATATTTGTATAACAGATGCAGATAGTCAGCCATTTCATTTTGCACACACAAATATTTCTAAAAACTTTCTCAAATAAAGACTATTTCAACTATATAGATACGGTTGGCTGATAAGCACGAAAATTTCCTCGTTCGGTTTGAATTGTGTTAGAGGTGAAATAATATAAATATGTGCATGGCAGTCGAAAGCTGTATGTTGCACAAATTTACAAAGCACAAACGAAAATTAAAATAATAATTTTTCAGTTCTCATTTAATAGCTCCGTGATAATACACCTAAGTCCGACAGTAGTGACTTGTACGACAAAACACTAATTTCATTTGCAACAATAAGCAACCGGTTAACAAAATGCTTCAAAAAATTTGGAAAAAATTATCATTGATAGGCGATAGTACGGCCTTTCCTTTAGGAAATAAATAAATAATTGTTAATCAATAGAAAGTATTTTGAAAGTAAAATTATACACTATGAGAAGCGTTTAATTAAATGCAAGCAATAAAAACAATATGTAAATTTTCTTGTGTATTTTTAAAAAGAAAGCGATAGAATTATTATTAGAAGTGAATGTAGCAAATAGCGCTTCAATATTGTTTAAAAAAATTAGTCGCTGTTAAACATTATATGTATGAACATTTTCAATTTTATGATAAATAAGTACGCTACCTACTGCAACCGTAGGCGTTTAAATATGCAAATGACGAGATAATTGCTGCAGTAATTTCTCTGTGCTATATTTTGTGTACTTAAACTCAAGCTGTTGTTAAGAGCCCTCAACTATGAACTGAGAGCATTGCTACCACTCCTAGATTTTACAATTTACGAGATTCGATTAGGGAGCAATGCCTTTGTGAATTTTCTATAACGTTGCACACGTTGGCTTCGTAGTTGTAAAATGCTATCCATGAAATCACTGTGGCTGTTAAATGTAAAACAAATATAAACCAAAAGAAAATAATAGAGGCTATTCGCAAAACAGAGTAAAATATTTAATGTCACTGAAACGACATTAAGTATTTCTCAAATGTTGTGGTTCTAAGTATATTTATGTTTAATAAGCAGTTTTTAAGGTAACTTGTTTTTTATTTATTTTTAACAATTTCTCGAGAATATAAAAGACATTAGGGTCTATTGCATATGTGAAACCACAATTTGATTTTCAAATACAGCAAAATGCAAGGACCTCCAGATACTTTATCTCGGCAATGTTATTTACAGATTTCTGATTCACCCATGTTCTGTTTATTAATTGTACTCATCATCTCATTTTACTCAAATTCCTCCAATTCTGTAGTGTTTTCTTTCATATGACTTTACTCAGTAGAAACCATGTGGGCACCAACTAAGCAACCATTCGCTTATAATTTGAAAATTAGTGAGTGTATTGATCTAAGACTTTCATTGATCTCAAATTCCATGATTACAGTATTTTTTTGGTTAAAAAAAATGCTAAAAGCAAACAATAGATAGACAACGCAGGAAATCCCGCAAAATGAAATTTTTGAATTGTTCTGAAAATTAAGTCATTTCAGAGCGTCTGAAAAGTAAAATTATCCATCATCGCGTTTTCAAATCAAATATTGTTTACATAACGTTATTATTAGAATTTTTGATAAAAATCAAATACAAAATATATATACCACCTCTTATTTGCATTGAATTACCGAGTAGGTTATTTTTTTAAGAGTTTACTCGGACTCCTGCTAGGACTTACTTGAAGTAGCTGTTGAAGATAAACAGTCAACGTTACTATTAAGCTCTGTTTCAAAGTAATTTTGTGTTACTTGGCGAATTATTAGGCAAAAATTGTACAAAGAGAAATTGTGATTCTATCAACGTTTCAGAAATAAATTCAATAGCGACTATGCAACAAGGAAGATATTTACTTGTATACATGTCGCTGTTTCAGCGTATTTGTGGTTATTTTTTCTTATTTCACTCTTGAAACTCAAACGTATATGACGATGACGAACATGCATAAAGTTTACCTTCCCTGGGGAGACTCTCAATCGGTTAAGCCTTCGACAAAAAAGACACGCTTGATCTACGGCGTCTTGCTTATTAGAAGCAAATAGTTGCTTCTGAGGAAGTGCAGATTTATATCGGCAACTATACTTATACCAGTGGTACTTATAAAACTAGATTTTTTTCTCCCTAACTCTATAATTAAGACAATAAGGAAGCAGGTGTGTACACACTGTTGAAAATCCAGCAAACGAGAAGTTAATTTTGTAATAAAGTGTGTATATTTTTATCAAGGGTGTGGTTTAATTTAACCCTTGAATATCAATTGTGGCCAACTCTATGATTCCTTTCATGGATCTTTTTATTGTTGAATTTTTTAAATATTTCTCATACTCTTAATTGAACTGATATTTTTGGGGAAATGCTGAAGTTAAAAGCTCATTACATTTGTCAGTTATTTTATCATCTGGACCAGCTCTCACAATATCATTCTAGAATAAAATATTTCCGATTTTTTCCTTATAAAACGATCACACACTTTTGTTTTTGTTTCTTGAGTTTTTTATTTTTTTTCTAGTTGTCCAACCCAGCTTGAACCAAAAAAATAAATATGTTTAGTTGTTTATTGAGAATACAAATAATTCATTGTGTACAACTTTCCTGATAGTGCCAAAATTGAAGGTAGCAACAACAGCCATGCATACAAACTGATGATGGTGGAGAAAGACACCGAAACGTATTTGTTGTTTTGATGGAATAATAAATAATATAATTGACTGGAACTCAGGAATTTTATTTTAATTTGGAATACAATTAATCGAAGTTCTTAAATGTACGTTTTAACAATAAAGGTATCTTTTAACAGTTAATATATTTTATTCTGTTATTTTATGCTCGGGATGACTAGTCTTCTTGGAAAATATTCATTATCAACAGTTTTAGTGTATTTTTAAAGTTGAAGAATTGTAGATTTACTTCAGATTTGATTATATTTAACACTTCCAGTCATTTTTCTCTAAGCAAACTGTTACTGAAGTTTCTTACGGTAAACTTCTACGGTAAACAGTGAGTATTATTTAACTATGTGTTATGAGTTTGAACAGTTAACCGGTAAAGTTGGAGTTCCTCAGGATAGCGTGTTAATGCCCAATTATCTATATGCATTGCATTGTGAATTTGCCGATGTACAACTTCGATCTCCTCTAGTAAGAATGATAATCTCTTGAGAGAAATTTTAAATGATAATTTTGACCTTCTACCTATTGTAAAACCTTTACAATAGGACCTATGTATCTAAAATGTACAATATACAGTTTTATCCTTTCGGGGCTAATTAGCTTAAAAGTCATCTTAATGCATTAAATGGTAGTTAAATCCATAAAATAAGTTACTTCTTTTAGGTTGTTGGCCGTTTATTTGGATATGTCTCTGAATTGAAAAGATCATGTCAATTTTGCGTTGTGTGGAGCATCATCTGTATCTAATAGAGTTTTATAAACCTATATTTATCTTGGACAAAATAATGACCACCTCTTGCCTCTTTATTTTCGAACTTTTGAAAATTATTAGATATAATGTATCCGTCTTCGTAACATTAAACCCTCATCACGATTACGCGACCCTGTTTGGAGATAACTATCATTATAAGTTACACAGACTTGACTTATTTAAACCCTTATTACATCGGTGCTTTAATATAAAATAAATTCTACAAAATTCGGACTTTATAAAACAGCACACCCCCACAAACTTTTCTGATGCCCGCAAACCCAGACTCAACACCAGACGTTCTACTGCACATAAGAAACTTAACAAATACCATCAACAACATAAACTTAACTAACGAACTTGGATCCGACCACCTGGCTATTACGTTTAACATAGACTTATAACATACGCAACTTACCTCCAGTACACCTCCTATAGAGAAAAAGTTAAACCTAACAAAGACTGACATAGACAAAGTGAAACAACATATACATGACTACATCCAATTGCAAGCACAGCCCACTTCAATAGAAACCATACAACAACAACTTTCACTTGCCATAGGAAAATTTAGCCCGGAAATAAAAAATGCTTTCTACCGACATACACTACCCAAATTCATACTGAGACTCATAAAACAAAAGAGAGAACTGTACAGACTATATACAAACACTCAAAATAACGACCTAAAAAGACACTGAACCAACTCAACAGAAACATTAAAACCTTGATTGGACAATACCGACAAGACAATAGGCTAGAAACATGTAAAGAAATACAAAAAGACAAAGGTAAAACATACTGGCGAAAAAGTAAGAAACTAGCTTAATACAAAAAAGTAACACTACTGACACAATTGACGAAAACGGAATAGAACGGTACACAGACAAAGAGAAAGCTGACGCGTTCGCCAGACACTATCAAAGGGCCTTCAGCATATCGACAAACCCTAACTTCGACAATGACAACTGGAACTTGATCAACGACTGGTACTTGAACTATTTCACCAGCTCACCAAACTATACATCCAAACTGATCACAGACACAGAGTACGATGAAGCCCTAGCGCATATCAAAAACCCAGCACCGGGAAAAGATAAAATAAAGGCAAAACTCCTGAAAAACCTAACTCAAGAAACACACAAACTGATCCTAACTGAATTGAACAACTGCATCAGAAATAACAAAATTCCAAAAACATGGAAAAACGGCTTAATAATCCCTATACCCAAAAATGGACTGGACAACACACAACCGAGCAATTACAGACCAATTACATTGCTACCAGTACTTAGCAAGGTTTTTCAGTACATAATAAGGCAGCGACTGGGAAAACTGGTCGGAAAGTACATACCATCGTATCAGTTCGGATTCAAACATCAGCACTCGACTATTCACCCACTCTTCACTCTGACTAACAATATACAAACAACCCACCTACTGTTTATGGACATTGACAAAGCTTTTGATAGTGTCTGGCATAGAGGCATACTATACGAACTACACACAATATATCTACTACACACCATAAAGAACTTACTAGAAAACAGACAACTACAAGTACGAATTGACAAAACACTGTCATTTTCTTTTCCCCTGAACAAGGGCTCCCTCAAGGATCCCCGCTCTCCCCGTTTCTCTACAATATATACTGCCATGACATATACAATTACAACTTACCAGACATAAATCAAATCGACAAATCGGCATACATGTTACAATACGCAGACGACACGGCACTTATTGTACATGACAAAACTACTGAGAGAGCAGCTCAAAGACTCCAAACACTAACAAACAACACAATGACATGGTTTTATAAATGGAGACTAACACCAAACGCGTCAAAAAAACCAACTTCTGCTCACAAACCACAGACTCAACGCTGACTTCCCTACAATAACTGCAGACGGTCAAACGACACAACCAAAAAACGACGTAAAATTCCTTGGAATCACAATTGACCACAAACTTAAATTCACTAAACACATACGAAACATCAGGGCAGAAACAATAAAGAGAACAAAACACTTCCGATCACTAACCTTGAAAAACAGAGGAATTAGCACAAACACCGCCACCAAAATATATAAAGCTATTTGTAGACCCTTGCTAGACTATGGACATATACTCATGACCAACGGAACAGAAAGGACAAAACGTTATATACAAACAACAGAACAAATTGCACTAAGACTAATAACACGAATAAGACACCCCCAAAACCCACTACACAACCCCTCCACCCAACTACTATACGAACGCACAAACATGACAAAGATTTCGGAAAGACTCATACACCTACAGACAAAATGGACAAACAACCCCTACAACTGGACCATACTGAATCCCCTTTGTCTTACAAGACCAACCAGACAATCCCGCTTTCGTTTCCCTACATCAACGCTACTCGAACACTTACAAACGCAACTGACCACTGGACAATAAAATAATTTTTTCTTGTCATTAGAATTGGAAAGTTTATTTAATAAGATTATTAACCTAGAATAAGAGAATTTTCATCTTTGTCTGTTGTTTAGATTAAGACTACATGTATTAAACAAGGGCAGAAAGACCGATAGGCGGATAGCCTTTTTTAGAAATAAAGATGTTTACTACTACTATAAAATAATATTCCTTTCGTTGGTTTAGCAACAGCAGCAGTTAATCAATGAATTTTACTCAGTGGAGGAGTTCCTCGTTTATCGCGTTCATAATGTATGCTTTTTTAGCTCATATTTTTGCCATGGTAAAGATAAATGATATTTCTTGATATATGTGATTTTTGCCATCTTCTTACGTCCTCTTTTGTGATATTGGAATAAAATGTATTGTATTGTTTTATACTACCACTTACAAGACTGTATTTTAGATCGTCCCCAGAAATGTTTCTCTGTTATCTGTTTTCTAGTCCTTTTAAAAGAATACTTTAAAATAATTCGTCTATAAATATAAAAATGTGACCAGCCACTTCAGAACGGTGTTCCTATTATTTACGGAGCAACTTACTATTGCTTTGACACTAGTTTTCATATTTACTCCATCTTAGAATGTTTTGCCAAATGATTGGCGTTGTACGTGAATGAATTTTGAATTCTGTTTCAGGTAAATTAGAGGAGCTAGCGGAGCCAGAACGGAACATTTACTTTCCAGAAACCAGCAAATCGCAACCTTTTATGCATGTGCACGGAAATCCGACTTTTTCCATTTTGTACCGTCTAGTGGACTACTGCTATAACATCACTTTCATTAACCGTGTTGGGGAAGTAGAACTGAAGCCAACGAACCGGCTCCAGTGCACGTTCAGGATATACATGCCCTATGGGAATAGGGTTGCACTCAAATTGCAAATTGGCGACAGTGCAGCAAAAGGTACATTATCTTTTTAAAATCTGCTGAGAACTGAAAGTTAAGCAAATTGAAAAATGCTCATTTACATCTAGAAACTCACTTGCGTGATCTTGCTAATTATACATACTATTCTATATACAGGGTGGGCCAACCAAAAAGGTCGCACCCCTATTTATCACTCTGCTGGTCCTATTTAATAAAAAAAACGGTCGAACACTTCAACCTTGATTTTTAAGTGGACGTCGTGTTGACTATCACTGCATTATACAGGATGTTTCAACAACAAACGTCACATTTTTAATTTTTAAATGGAAACCTACTAGTTTTATGTAATTTTTTTTTATAAATCTACCAGGATAGTCATAAATAGAGGTGCGGCCTTTTCGTTGGCCCACCCTATAAGTATTCTTTATGTTCTTGAACCTTAAGTCTTTTCTTTGCCGTGGGATACGAATGGGTATCGGAATATCAAGTAAAATTCAGCGGGCCCTCTTCCAGATCGCATCCGAATTGAGTTACCTTTCACTGATTTAATTAGCCCGTCTCTGAAGTTACGGCAACTTTTACTAAATTTCATAGTAATCTGCTGCTTGATGTAAGCCCTATCAAGCCCAGACAGACACGTTGGAAATTGCAAAATGTAATTCAGTATATTCGCACACCCAAAGCTGAAATTCACAAAAATCAAGCTCTTTTGAACTTAACTATGCGATATTTCCCTGATGAAAATTGAACGAAAGTTGTACGTTCTCATGAACTACTGACACACTATTGCCCTATTTTATTGGAAATATTTGAACTTTGACATTCTCTAAGTGGGTTGGTTGTTATTGAGCTTTTCCGTGTTCAGGCAAAGTGTTTCTATAAGCACTCAGCTTATTGAAACAGCTTTTTTATTACTGAAATTAAACTTAGTAAATTAATTGGGGCCTTTTACCAGGCTGCTGACTTCAAAACGTATTTTCATTTTAAGAAAAAACCGACACTTTGCTGAACTTCCAAGACCTAAAAAATGGAATGAGCCCATGCGACGGCCTACTAACCGAGATCCATGATGGTGACGCCCATTGGAGCCGATGTACAAAAAAGGGCGACCAGGAGCGACAAATTGATATCCTCTCGAAAGAGAACAAAATAGTCTTGAAGGTGGTTCAAGAGTCCGAAACGTCGCAGAGCCTATTAAAATTACGAATGTCCTATCGGGCTGAACCGGTTGAAGAGATTGTGGGGTTGTGCGAGTTCGGATGGGTGGCGATGCGTCAATTTTGTGTTACGGTAGTCGATACTTTCAAACTGTCCTGGACTCAGGCGGAGAGTGAGTGCATGAAACGTGGAGGACATTTAGTGAGTGTGAGGAGCGAACGGGACCAGAGAACAATAAATCTGATGCTTTCCAATAGGTAAGAGATCGAAATAAATAATAAATTGCACCTTTCTATGGTAGCTCATTCTTACTGACATAACATTCCTTTGATTTCTTTGAAAACTTTTAATATACAGGATTTTATTTAAAGCTGTTAATTTATCTTGTAGTTCTTTTGGGTGTCTTTTACCGAAAAGGGTTTATGCCATATTATTTATATTTTAAATTGCGTTTCCACCATTTCGGTGGTTCAACCCATCGAGAAAATAAATACAGAATCTAAGCACAACAAAAGCGAATTTCTACTGCTTCCAGCAAGGAAAAGCAGAACAGATTAAGTACTATGAACGACTTGTTCTTGTTGTTCTTCTTTAGTTTCTCGGTTTCCAATTTTTTTTTATTATTCGAAATCACTTTCATTATGGACTATTTTTAATGGTTGGCTTGTCATTGTTAACATACAAGAAATACATCAGATGATAGTTGAAGTAGGAATCTTTTTTTTTGAATTCCAACACACAAGTAAATGTTTTTGCCATTTACTAGAAACTACTCAGAAATGAAACTTAAAAAGAGCTACAAAACAGGCAGCAAGAAAATATTGAGTTTTAAAATGTTTGCACTTAAACAAATGGCACACAGATAAAAAAAAATCCCAATTTTTAAGTTAGGTTCATAGCTTTTGCCGACATGGTAATATTTACTTTAAACACTTCAGGAAACAGGTTAAATTGTCAATATTGAGCACCAGAAAAAAACCCATTGGTGCACGGAGAAAACATACACAATTCCTTCATAAATGTATAATACGGATACTTCAGTTGTGGAACACTTTCTTCTTGAAGAAACACTTATATCAAAAAACTTTTAAAATACCCAGTTTAGTTGCACTTTAACTCGATAGTGAGAAACCAAATGCGCATAAATATATTGACCAAATTCCATTTGGTTCCAACAGAATGAAGCACCAGGCTATTTCCAAATAGTTCCAAATTATTTTCACAATATATTTTCAAATAGATCGATCGGAAGAGAAAAGTTTTTTCGATGTTATGTAAGTCTACTTCAAAAAACCAAAAATGATAGATACTTTATAAAATGCGAAGAATGGAACTAGAGCCAAATTTCAACAATTCCTCCTCAAACTTTCACTGAAGAGTCACGAGAATTTCACTGGCCTACCGTCAGAAAGGAAACTATTCTAAATATTAATTTTACGCATAGTGAAAGGACTATTTTGGGACAGCTTTATAAAAGGGCATTTTCAAAGTGGGACCAGTCGTAATAAGAATTTGCAGGGAAAATTGCGAGTAGTGACGCTATATGAATTATGCCCAGAACAATCTTAATTGATAGTGATTAAATATTTCTCTAAAGTATAGAGTTTCAGTAAGTAAGTGTCTAAAAGGTAAATGCCAACTGGAAATGGAATCTCTAATGAGTAATTTGAAAAATACAGTTTAAAAGCAACTTTTCCAAAATGTCTTTTAAAACCGTATACACGGTGTTTCCTAATTGCGGACAAACATTTTATAGGCGTATTTCTGACCTGATTTTATGAGAAAAAGTTAATATGAACATGGAAGGGTCAAAAGTGCTTCGTTTCCGAAATCCGGGTATTAAAATTTAAAAGAGTAGTAGTAGTAAACATCTTTATGTCTAAAAAAGGCTATCGACCTATCGGTCTTTCTGCCCTTGTTTAATACATGTAGTCTTAATCTAAATAAAAAACAAAGATGAAAATTCTCTTATTCTAGGTTAATAATCTGATTAAATAAACTTTCCAATTCTAATGACAAGAAAAAATTATTTTATTCTCCAGTAGTCAGTTGCGTTTGTAAGTGTTCGAGTAGCGTTGATGTAGGGAAACGGAAGCGGGATTGTCTGGTTGGTCTTGTAAGACAAAGGGGATTCCGTATGGTCCAGTTGTAGGGGTTGTTTGTCCATTTTGTCTGTAGATGTATTAGTCTTTCCGAAATCTTTGTCATGTTTGTGCGTTCGTACAGTAGTTGGGTGGGGGGGTTGTGTAGTGGGTTTTGGGGGTGTCTTTTCGTGTTATTAGTCTTAGTGCAATTTGTTCTGTTGTTGGTATATAACGTTTTGTCCTTTCTGTTCAGTTGGTCATAAGTATATTCTGTCCATAGTCATTTATAAAACCATGTCATTGTGTTGTTTGTTAGTGTTTGGAGTCTTTGAGCTGCTCTCTCAGTAGTTTTGTCATGTATAATAAGTGCCGTGTCGTCTGCGTATTGTAATATGTATGCCGATCTGTCGATTTGATTTTTGTCTGGTAAGTTGTAATTGTATATGTCATGGCTGTATATATTGTAGAGAAACGGTGAGAGCGGGGATCCTTGAGGGAGCCCTTGTTCAGGGCAAAAAGAAAATGACAGTATTTTGTCATTTCGTACTTGTAGTTGTCTGTTTTCTAGTAAGTTCTTTATGGTGTGTAGTAGATATGTTGGTGTGTGTAGTTTGTATAGTTTGTATAGTAAGCCTCTATGCCAGACACTATCAAAAGCCTTGTCAACGTCCATAAACAGGCAAGCTGTCTTTCTGTCAGTTAGGTGGGTAGTTTGTATATTGTTGGCCAATATAAAGAGCGGATGAACAGTCGAGTGATGCTGTTTGAAACCAAATTTTCCAATCACTTTTTCAAGCCGCTGCTTCATTATGTATTCAAAAATTTTGCTTAGTACTGGAAGTAGTGTAATTAGTCTGTAGTTGCTCGGTTGTGTATTGTCCAGTCCATTTTTGGGTATAGGGATTATTAAGCCGTTTTTCCATGTTTTTGGAATTTTGTTATTTCTGATGCAGTTGTTCAATTCAGTTAGGATCAGTTTGTGTGTTTCTTGAGTTAGGCTTTTCAGGAGTTTTGCCTTTATTTTATCTTTTCCCGGTGCTGTGTTTTTGAAATGCGCTAGGGCTTCATCATACTCTGTGTCTGTGATCAGTTTGTATGTATAGTTTGGTGAACTGTTGAAATAGTTCAAGTACCAGTCGTTGATCAAGTTCCAGTTGTCATTGTCGAAGTTAGGGTTTGTCGATATGCTGAAGGCCCTTTGATAGTGTCTGGCGAACGCGTAATTTAAAAGATTTTATGGTTTTTAATTTTTTATTTCCAAACCAATGCAAGATATTCTCGCCATATTTGTGATTCCATTTTCCCTAATTACGGGATAAAGAAACTAAGAAAAGCTTGAAGTTCGGTAATCAGTCCGTGACAAAGATATATCTAATGTGTAACATTATTTTTACAATAATAGCGAGATGGCCCAGTAAAAAACCAATTTTAACAGTTTATTCAACGTACAATTTAACTTGTAGACTGTAAAAATGTATTTATTACGTTTTTTCAATACTTGCCTCCGTTTAATCACAAATTACGGTTGTTCTTAGGCAGTTCTTCTCATAAAATTGTAATGAAGAGCGCATAAAAACAAGTGTGTCATTAAACGATCACAATAACAAACTAAATTCAAAACATTTATTTCAAAATATTTTTGAATATATTACATAGTTTGGAAATTAAAAAATAAAAGCCATAAAATCTTGTAAACTTGAACACCCTGTAGATCGGAAACCAAGCATTTTGGCCCCATGTGCATTATTAACTAGACTCATTTGATAAACATCCTGTATATGGAGCATATTTTTGTCTAAAGGCCTCGTTGAACATAATTTTATTGGATATTTCCAGTAAAACTATTTATCTATACAACCAAAGTGGTGAAAAAATAACTTGATTCCTAACAAGAATATTCCGTTCGGGATCAACTAAATCGAATGAATTTAGCCTCGCTTTGCAAAACCATTCTTATTCTATAAAGTTCATTCATAAGAAAGATTTTTCTCGACAAGCAGCAAATCAATCAGATTCCCTTCAAAAGAATGATTGAGATGACGCAACGGAAAATGACAGGAAAATATTAAAAATAATGTTTGGTCGAGAAGGTTTCCACAGATTTACTTTGAAACGTTAGTTTATTAAATGGTGTCTTTTTGTTAGTTGCTAGATTATATCCGTTTCAACTTGCTTTATTACGTTCGATCTTTGCTTCCCTAGTCTTTAGTCGACCGTTCAATTCTTAGCTATTGAACTTTTTTCGTATCCGCTTTAAGTGAGGAATAATTCAAGCACAAAGTTGTGATTTTATTTGTATCTGAGCAGAAGTCTATATGAATTTTTTAAGAAAATCAAAACTAAATATGTCTAGTTGCTTTATCCATTGAAGCTCCAGGATAACTCAATTTTATGGGTCTTTTCGAAAGATGTTTAGGAAATTCAGTAGATCTTGAATAGTCAAAGTATAAATTGTAGAGATTTGATGAATAGTGTGTCCGTTTCTATGTATTTGGAAAATTGCGCAGCGTGTAAAATATTGGAAAATTTAACATTGTTATACGAGAACATTTGATTGGAAGATTGTACTCTCATTGAGCCCAAACTGCTCTCAGTAGTTGGAAAACGTGGGATCGCTCGCTCGCTAATTAGAGACTGGTCTTTTTCCTGATCGAATGTGTGTAGACATTCAAATTCAACGCATTTCAGTGAGGTTTTGTTTAAAAAAAGTAGTAAGCATCTTATAGTCGACGCTATGTCGAGCTAAAGAACATTTGGTGTGGCTGATCCTGAATTCTTGGTTAATAAGTTATGTCTGTTAAGAATTCAAATCAAATCAAAGCAAAATATGCTTTAGATGGGATCGAAATTCTAATTAATTGCCGCGTCGTCAAAGTTAAAAAACAACTTTTTTCATCATATTTTTTATTTGTCACATAAAACATTTACTTAGTGGTAATAAGATTACAGTGTGTAAGCAATAAAGCTGTACAACAGTACAAGAACAAAAAGTATCCAAACCATCTTACTATGCTCACAGGTAGTGCAGTACAATAACCATAAATAAATTAAAATAAAAAAAACCAAAGCAAAAAGGCCAAAGCGGACGCATTTGCCAGACATTTTCAACATGCCTTCACAACCTCCACTAACCCTAACTTTGACGACCAAAACTTTAACGCTATAAATGATTGGTACGAGAACTACTTCACAAACGAAACAAACAACGCACATCAACTAATTACTGAAGCAAAATACGACGAAGCAGTCGCACACATTAAAAACACGTCGCCGGGAAAAGACAATATAAAAGGCAAACTACTGAAAAATCTTTCTCCACAAACACACACACACATACTGAACCTATTCAACAACTGTATTGAAACTAACACGATACCAGATACCTGGAATAATAATACCAATTCCTAAAACCGGACTAGAAAATACACAAACACAAAACTACAGACCTATCACACTACTTCTTGTACTGAGTAAAATTTTTGAAACTATAATAAAAAATAGACGGCAACAATCAGTTGGACAACACATACCACAATACCAGTTCGGATTTAAACATAAACACTCAACTGTTCACCCACTTTTTTACTAACCAATAACATACAAACAACTCACCTCACGAACAAGAAAACAGCATGTCTCTTCATGGACATCAATAAGGCCTTTGACAGTATCTGGCACAAAGGACTTTTATATAAACTACCAGCTGAAAACCCCCAAATACATAATTCACGCAATCAGAAACCTACTCACAAACAGACCCCTAGAAGTACGCATACACAACACCCTCTCTTTTGCTTTCTCCCCTGAACAAGGACTCCCACAAGGATCCCCGCTATCACCCCTTCTTTACAATATATACTGCCACGACATATACAATCACAGTCTCGACGACAAAAGACACATTGACAAATCTGCTTACATACTACAATACGCCGACGACACTGTATTGATCGTGCACGACAAAACTACAGTAAAAGCAGTACAAAAACTTCAAACACTAACAGACAATACAATTGCTGGGTTCTACGACGTCCACCAAACCGCAAAGACCGCCACAAAAATTTACCAATCAATAGGTAGACCTATATAAATAAATAAATAAATAAAAGAAATTACATATAGAGAGAGTGATAGATATAGAGAGAGATATAGAGATAGATATTATATATATAGCTCTATATTATAGATATATATAAGAATATGAACATATATATATATATATAGATATATATATAATTATATATATATATATATATATATCTAGATATATATATATATATATATATATATATATATATATATATAATAAAATGAAGGTTAAGAAAAGTTTATTAGTTGATAGAGACATATTTAGAAATAGATGACAATATGATCTATTAACAGTGTAAGAAGCGATCAGATTCCAGGATACAAGACTTTTATATGGTAGCACAGATCCTATTATTTCAGAGTCGACCATCATCGAAGATTTGAGGGTTTCCCACAAATGGCTGTGTGCTTAACGTGTATAGTGAAAACTCAATGTAAATATATGATACATGATATTCAGCCAATGAAACGCCCAGAATTCGAATGTAACGTTAACAAAAAGCAAATGTATTCGGAAGGGACCACATAAAACCAAATATTTGGGTTTTATTATGAATGTGCAGTTGGATCCGCATAGGAATATAAAGCATGAGAAATGTAGTTGTACCTTTGTTGGAATATTATACAGTGAGTCCCAGAAGTAATGTCTAAATTCATTTAAAATTCAGCGGACTATTTTTTGGACGAAAGCTGAAACCCGTCAATTTTTATTTGTAATTGCGCTTTTTTTTCTCAAATTTATTTAAAAAATAAGTTACCACTATCAACTTAATTTTTTCAAATGTCCCTTCTTTTCATTTCAATTTTGCTTTCTCCATTGAATTCTAAGTATGATTCAGGTCAGTGGCGAATCCAGGATTTTAACATGAATTTTTGCTAGTTCCGATTTGTGCTGCCTCGTCGGCTAAAAGCTGAATTTTATTTAGAATTTCTCGTAAACAGGTGATTTATATCCATGAAAGGGCTCCGCCTCATTTATTCCCAATATTATATAAAAATCGATCAATTGGAGTAGGTGAAGCAACGTCTGGGCCACCTCGATCACCTGACCTGAAGAATCCGGATTTTCAGACTTTCTCGTAAACAAGTGATTTACATCCAGGCTCCGCCTCATTTCTTCCCAATATTACACAAATTCGATCACTGGCTAATCCAGGATTTCATCTGGGGGGTGTGCTGAGTCATTAAAAAGTTACATTGTTGTGCCGACGTATCGAAGCTTCCAAGTTATTCTGGAAGGAATTAACTTGTTTTTGAAATATTTTATTTCTAAATTTACAGAATTATTAAATATTATTAAGTTATTTTCAAAGTAAATTAATGAAATAAATTGATATTTTTCTGGACTACAGAAATTTGAAAGAAACCGTCTCTATTAATTATTGATAACGGTCTAATCGTAAATTTTTCGGTAACTGAATCATACTTAGAATTCATTCAAGAATTCAAAATTTAAATAAAAAACAGTTTCTTCCATTTGAAAAAAAAATTGTTTATGATCGTAACTTATTTTTGGACCACCCTGAATACATATCGCATTTACAAATAAAAATTGACGGATCCGAGCTTTTTTCCAAAAAATACACCGCTGAATTTTAAATGAATTTAGACATTAGGGGACACCAGGGCGGAATGGGGTCCCTAAGGTTAATACTTATTTTTGGGAGAGTAAAATTATTGCGCCCCGATGTCCCTTACTTCTGGGGCTCGCTGTATAATTTTTTATGAAACAAGCAACACTCTTGGAACAGTCAACGAAAGCTGTAAGAAACTGTAAAAAGACAAGGGCAAAACGAAAGCGCATTTGGGGATATTTTCAAAAAGCCTTCACAACTGTGCAAGAACATCCGAAAACCGCCTGTTCTTCACCACATGAAACGTGGCAGATTTTCCTTCAATGTCACTAGTGATGGTGTTATCAGAACTATTTCTTTTCTTGGAAGATAAAAAACACACTCGCTTCGCAGTACCATTATGCATTTACGCTCAACTAATTGCTGATAGATTGCGAAAGTTAAGAAGCCATTTTAAAGGTAATTTTAGTGCTTCAAACCAGCTTTCGAAGTGGAAAATCGCGCTTCTCTAACGGGATTTGTAGAAGATAAATTTAAATCGAACGATCGCTTTGCCTTCACTGTCACTGATTATTGTCGATCGATTGCGTAGGGAATGGTAACTTTAAATGCAATTTTAATGCAAATAGATTACTTCACAGTCCATATAAACTGAATTAAAAGAAACGTGGAAAATTTACAATTTTTGTATGTAAATTCCTACATATTTCCACGAATTAGAACTTTAAAGCGAACCGGATATTTTGGTTAAGTTATTGCTGCCGGCTAGGTTCTGATGTTCCCAAAGTTTGCCTAATTACATGATACCGAAGGAAAACGCTCCTTTGAGATACCACTGCCGTGGAGTAAATAATAAAAAGTTTCAAAACTTCTGAAAAATGAAATATGTTTCCTGATAGGCGCTTTGAATATAGAGTGTTTCATTATTTGTTCAAAACAAAAAAACGGTTGCTGTCTTTCATAAAGACATGAAGAATTAGAAATAGAACGAAATAAAAAAAGATAAAACAAAAACATTACCCACATTCTAAGGAGAAGATTGAAGATTCGCCTTTATTTGTTGGCAATATTACATTAAATGAGGGAATGAGCGCATTCGCATCAAATCAAGAAGCGTTTTCTAGTTTTGCTGTTTGGTTCGATATTCGGTATTCCATCTGTTGCCGAAGTTCTATTTCTTAAAACTAGAATATTCTAGTTTAGTCTTATATTATATTATAAGCCAGACGTGTATACCAAATTAACAAAAATAATAAATTAAAAAAGTGTATTTGATCACAATTGAATTGTTTTGATCATTCCAAATCGTGTGTAAGAAGTAAAAGTATAATCGCATCTTATATTTTCAAATATACAAACAATGTTTTTCCGATCCTTGAACTAAGTGTAAAACCTTAAATAGAAACATAGTTGCAGAAAAAAACATTATTTTTGATTGAACATTGTTTGCGATTTATGGAAAATGTAAATATTAAATTTTCGCCATAATTTTTAGGAGTTTATTATCAGAAAACGCAAATTTATGGCAAACCCGATAGAATGGCCTCTCAAATACAATAATCAAAATTTAAGAAACCGCTTAGCGTCCTCCAAGCTTGCGTTGAGTGAAGAAAGTTTTATGCCACAGAATAGAAAATATTAAATAGGTTTCATCTTAATAATCGATCTCAAGCCTGATTTCAGAAGTTAAATTAATTCAATGTCTGTATTAGAACGGTTGCACCGTTCAAAATACAATCTTAAATATATGAAAATAGCACTTTTGACTTATCGGGTCCTCCACGGCATATTGAATAACACACTCTTTCAGCTGCAGCTTTTCTTTCCGAACTATCACTTTCAAATCGCTCATTTGCTTTTTTTTTTCTTGCCAACTTGTTTAATCACGTCTTTCGTCTTCTATTTTTCGCCTTTATTCCTCGACTTTCCTCGCGTTTGATTTTTGATTTGGGTTCGTTTTCTAGACGCTGCTCCTTCTTGTATAGTGGCATAATTAATTCTATGGATTCTTGTAGAATTTTTTCGAAAACATGTGCCTTTTAAGGCACTTTAGATGCACAAAAAGATCGTAAAGTGCCAGTTGCTAAATGGAAATTATTAATGCATACTTCAATTTTATTTAAGAGCTGTTTTGAAACTACTCTTTTATAACATAATTGCTACTTTTGATAAAGTGACTTTGCTTTATCAACTTTTCATCTTCATTTAATAATACATAAAAAAATCAACCTGTTTGGAATATTGCCTTATCTAGAAAAATATGTTGTTGCTCCTAAACTACTGATACACGTTTTGGTGTTATTGAGTGCAAAAAATCGCGATTTTTGTAATTCAACTCAAATGCCATCTGTTTTGGTAAAAGAATATTTTCCAATTGACCACCGCTTTGCTTTCAGACCGGTTTAAAACTTTATTAACATCTAAGTTAAAGAAACAATAAAATTCACTCTCACGTTGTAGGAAATATGTGATAAAGTGTGGTGAGAAGCCTAAGTGGTATAAAAAAGACTTTGCCTTTCAGCAGGCCTTCAAATTAGAGAAAAATTATATCCTTTAAAGGTTAAAGGTGCTCATCCTACCATTTTACTTAAAATTGCGCACCTAAAAACATTACCAGCAACCCCGTAACAGGTGCATTTTATTTTTACACGCTTGAAGTGTGTTAAGCACCGACTTTTGAAATATTATGAATTAATAGTGAGATTAATACATTTATGCCGTGCTCTGCTCTCCAAAGAGCTTGAAAACCGGAAAAGATTACATGCCTTGGCAAATTCTTAGGAAAGGCTTCGAGTCATAAGCACTGCTTGCTAAAGAATGTGGAAACTCCTGCTTTGAAAGATCTCAGAAACGAGGTTCGATCGAATTCAGACTGTGATGATCAGGTGCTATCTGCAGCATGCTATTTATTAATAAATTAGGAAACTTGAATTATCAATCATGTTTCAGCGCACTAAATGTCTTTGAACCTCATAACAATTGAGCTTTTGTGGAAGTTTCATGCTTCAATCTTACACCTCAAGATTTAAGCTCGCACATCACGTCCAACTTCCCATGTACAAATTTGAAGATAATCACTTTTGCTTCGTAAAATAACTGATAATATTTTGGCAATATAAAGAACATCTTTTGCAATTTTTAAGTTTTTCAATTGAGTTTTTTGCCAGTTCATTCCGGTTGAATTGTATGTGTTTATTATAATATTTTACTGCTTATGACTGTGTGGGCTAAGTCGCCAAAAGCATCAAATAAATAATATTTCAAACATATTTTCATCCGTGATCAATCTGAATTATAACATTTAATAAGTTAACATACGGGGTGTCAATTTGAAAACTTCCCATCCTTAATATCTCTCTTACAGTTAAAAATATGAATAATCGGAAAGACACGTCAATTTTATTTGTAAGGGGAACATTGGAACATATTTTATGCAGCTAAGGTTTACATCCTTCTTACTGCTACTTATCTAAGTATCCTTAAAGCTAACATCATTAGGGTGTTTTAATAGTTTGACATCGTTTGACTTAATCTACCTTATTCTACCTTAAACAAGCCTAAACCTAGACCTATACAGCCTCTCTTACTTCCTATAAACTAACTTATAGCAAGCCCATGGTCCTCTATGTGGTGCAGGAACTGGTCATCGCATGTGGTCCACGTCTTCTTCTTAGACTGTGTCCGCAGGGAGAGGTCTCCGGTCACAGGGAAAATTTCCTTGTGCCCCACCCGGACAGTGGGATTCTTGCTTTGAGGCTCCTATCCAGGAACTTTGATGTTAAGCTTCTGGATAGTTCCTATTTTTAGGTCTCTTTGCAGGGTGGAATTTCTGACAAATTAAGGGGCCTTGGCTTCTTCTTTTGCGTGGTGCAGGCCGTGTACCATGCAGGAGATCCGTAGGTCAGCACCGGGCGTATTAGCTGCTTGTAAGATCTAACCTTTGTTCGCAGGAAGAGCTTACCAGTCAGCAGAGGATAGTAAGCCTTTAAAAAGATGTGCCACTTGACCCCCATTCCCATTTAAGATTCTAAGGGTGACATCTGCTCCTCCGAGGGGGCTGAAACAAGAAGGCTAAAATATATATTTAAAGTGTTCCCCTTACAAATAAAATCGACGTGTCTTTCGGATTTTTCATATTTCTAACTGCAAGAAAGATATTAAGGGTGGGACGTTTTCACATTGACACCCCGTATAAATAGGAATTAAATGGGAAAGACGCTTAACTTTTATTTATGCCTTATTGTTCTTCCATCAATCATATTTCGTACACACTTACATACATGTATATTAAACATTCTTGGTTTTTTGTATGAATAAAATTGCGATAAACCCATCAAATACAATGCGCTGTCTGTATCGCGGATTTATTCCGCAAAAATTCGGCAGCTTATTATGTTTCTATTTGATATTCAAATCGAAATGTCTACAAGTCTGAATTTACGCCATCCAGAGGTAGAAAATATTTGTGAAATATGGCACAAAAAGTTGCAACGATGTGACCTATGTACTTTGTGAACGTAATATTGTTTCCTTTCAATAATATTTATTTTTTATAAATATTATATATATATTAAATATAATATTGACAATAAACCATGTTGATGTGTTTAGGATTGAAATTGATAATTAATAAAGATAGAAAAGCTACGGCATAAGTCCATTTTTTTGTATATTAGACTGTTATAGACGTGCCAGGTTGCGTTGCTTTGCAAACTTAACAAAATTCCACCCTCATCCATTCCTCAAGTTTCTAGTTTATTTTCCCGGGTTTCGTTTAGGCATCTCCAACTAAAACAGAGTCTGCACTTTCATCCCTTCCTTGAAAACTCCAGATAAACGAGTTTCTTATTAAGAATTCGAAAAGTGCAGCCAAACTGATTTCCTACGCGGGTTTTATTCCCCAGTTGATTACTGCCTTTCTTTCACGCTTTTACCGAAATTAAAGTTAGTGATTCTAGAGAAACATTTTCTATTATATTAGTTTCAGGAAAATAAAGTGTGATATTCATTCCCACTAGTGAGTAATGTAAATTTGTTCAAGATAATAAGCACCAAATGTTTTACTTTAGCAGGGATAGTTGGAAGTTTCATGAAATATAGAAAAAAGAAAAGATATAAAAAAGAAGTAAACAATTTTTTATTTTTATGATCTTGTTAGAATGTATTTGATGAAATAAAAGATAAAGCGCCAAAATTTTAATTGAGTGTGTGAAACTAAAATTACAGTACCAAAAATTACGGACATTTCTTGAATAAGAACATAAATGTGAGCAAATGTGGAAGTGGAAAGTGCGTCAATTTTGTTCGCAGTTCCCAATTACCTGATGATTATATCTGTTTATGTCTGCTAAACACGGGAACACAGAAATTCGTGTTCCAGTTTGTTTATAGTAAAATAACCTATCGACAAAACTGTGGCCGTGTTTATATAAAAACTGCGTCTTCCCCAGTCATATTTTGTCGTCAATTGAAGAGCACGCAGTTGAAAAAATCTGAATAGATAAAAAAATTGAACTGGTTTCTCAAATGTTACCAATTATAATTTAATTTATATAAGAATCAGAAATAAACCGCCAGATTCCCAATTATATTTTTGTTCTCAACCAAATTGTTTCCCTTTATTCAATATTTATGTTTCAGCCCAGACAATAAAATATGGTGAATCATTTCTGTCACATTACTTTGATAAACATAATGTAATGATAATTATTAAATTTGTTCGTTGCAATTTCCCTCACTGCTTCTTTGCATACAAAAAAGTGAAGAGTAGAAGCGAGTTTTTTGTTTCAAGTTTTAGAAATACTGAAACAAGCGAAATTAAAAACCTTTTTAACCAAGAGTATTTAAAACATTTATTACTTAAGTTCATTTAATTTAAAAAAACAGTATCAGTTAAAACGATGAAATTTTAACATCCGGCAATCCAGCCACTATTGTCACCATCGCAATTTCCAGCATACGTAGTCCAAGCCTTAAATCCAGGAACTTGACCAATTGCTTCTGTTTCTGCATAAACCCGTTGAATGCAATCAATGTCTTCGGAAATATCGTCAGCAAGCAAACTATTACAGCTTATCCCACAGCCGTTGCCTGAAAACGATTCAAATTTCCTTCGAAACTTATGGAATTGTTGGGGAGGCATTAAAGTAGAGCTTACCTGCAGAGTCCCCAGATTGGCACCAATATATGGAACTAATCTGGAAGATTCCATAGTCCCAAGTATTTGTATTAATGGCAGTGGTATCAAAATTAGACTCTGCATGTGCTAAACAGACCCAGGTAGCTACTTGCTCCTCTGGCACTCCTTTAGCTCTTAGAGTCGAGGCAACTTCACACTGAGTGTATACTTTTCCTTCAGTTACTGTGGCTGTGAGAGCTGCAATATATAAAAAATGTATCCCTAATTAAAAAATATTTTTTTTGTGATTGACGAAATGTTTTGTAAATAAATAGAATTTACTTCATAGACAAAATACTGAACTCTGTGAATGCAAGCCTGAAATTAACAATCATACCCAAATATAATCAGGCAAAAAATCCATATGTTGATTTACTCAGATATGCGAAACTCAAAACCATACATGAACGACGACTATTGGAGGTTTAGAAGTTAATCGACTAATAGTCAAACTTCATATACATTTTACGCACTTACATATACATACTCATTAAAAAAACATTTAAATTTGTCCATATCAGGCACAGGGTTAAAGCAATCTCAAGAAAGTGGTTGCCATTATTCATTTTTTTTTAATATTCATTATGAAGTATAAGTTGCGTTGGAAGCACTTACTGAATACTTAGTGCCATTAGAGCAATATATATTTTGCAATTAGAATAATTTTCTTATCTTTTTATTGCAATAGAATTTGTATATGTTCTTGTTCTGTCAATTCGTTTTTTTCCCTATTTTAGCAACAACTTATTTGCACTGACAGTGAATCCAAGTTTATAGAAAGCTTTTATAAAAAAATGGAACAACAATTATACATTTTCAAATGGAGTTGCCTTCACTTGAGTGTTTTTGGCAATGCATTTTTTGGATCTAATCCATTCCTATTTAAAGCGAATTGAAAGTGTGTCTACTAATATTTTGTTGTTTTTGAACGATCATTGTATGTAAAGAGTATACACGTTATTGCAAAATAGGTAACTTTACCTGGATGTTCCATTTTGTAAATATTTACATCTCACAGAACTAACAACCATAAGCGAAAATGAAAAAAAGTTATATTGTTTTAATATTGTTGATGGCTTAACAAAAATGACTGTTGTGAATTGGTCATTGTGTTATATGTTTGTAAAAAACAGGGTTTTAAGAAAACTACGAATGAAAAAGTATAGCAGAATTTACTTACACTTCTTATGTAGGATGCAGAGGATATCATTTAAAACGTATACATTTTTTTGGCATAAAAACTATACATAAACGCACGAATAATTAATGCGAAGAGGAAAATCTCTCTCATAGCAACTCTCTTCAAACTCTCCTCAAATCTTAATCAGTTTTTACAGAATGGTTTTGAGCAATCCATTTTAAGATTCTTCATTAAAATTAATCCAGAGGGACAAAATCTGTTGAACGTAGCGGCCAACCAGAACACTCTTGCTCGTATCAATTTTTAACAATATTTTGAACAATCGTTCAGAAAATTTCGGCCGATCAATGGAAAATTTGAGGCTCCTCCATACTGCATGAACCTTATGTTTTGCTGGATCAATGGAAATTACCTCCAATAAACCGATGATAAACGTGTTGTGAAGGTTTAAAGGGTAAGTGTCTCCATTGAATCACCGGAAAAGAGCAAGTAATTAATTGGTCCTTTATTCCTGCCCACACTAACATATTCTTTTATAAGTTTCTAAACCTGCCTCTGATAAAGCAGCATTGGTGAGTATTAAAATTCCGTTTCATCGACGAATAATTAATTAATCAACGAAAAAAAAATATGTGCGGCAAAATTTCCTGTTCAGGATTGGATGAAGAAGTTGCTCATTAAATAGCTCTTTATTGCAATTTTACGTTCCCATTTGAGTCTGGTACATTTCGAATCCCTTCTTACAGATTATTGGGGCATTTCCCTTGAGAAGAGTAATAAACAAATGGAACAGTATTCATCTCATGAAGAAGATAGCAAAATAATTATTCTCTTTTAATGCAAATTGACATGACACTGACGATGTCCGCTGCAAAAAGTGGATCAAAGTCGGATTTGGTGCCTTTAAAAAACCCCAATACAAAGTTCACTGATTATAGTTTCATTACGTTAAAAATATTAATACGATGACAATTTTAAATAATGTATTTTGAAAACCGACCACTTATGGGCTGATGCAAGTTGGAGAATGCAATAAATATTTCAAAAACAGTAATTCAAGAATATGCGGGGAAGATCTTGAGCAAACCTTTCGTTGATTTTCTAACAGGTTACATTATATGTGAAGCAATGGAGCTAATATGTGTACACAATATTCGTAAAACAACTTACCCAGTAAGAAACAGGCTACGATTAGTTTGAGCATAGCTGTTCACTTGAACTAGATTTTCAATTGTCAATGTACACATGTATTCCCTTCCTTTTATATTAAACGTGTGTCGATTGCACACAATGCAGATGATAAGAATTTTTTTTATTACTGAAAACATACTTGAGCTGTACCTGGGTGTCAGGTATTAGTTACTCATGATTACTTATCAAAGGTATCAACGGTATTTCAAAAAAGGTAATCCAGAATTTACCAGAATCATAGTCAATATTTGTAAATACAGGGTTTCAATATTGGCGTCATTCCTCGGGGAGGTACAGAAAAAACTGTAAAAAAAAACTAAGATATTTGCAAAAAAGTAGCTCAGAAAGTCGGCAACAATGTGTTTGAAGGTAATCGGCCCCATTAACCTTAAATAAATACATGTTCCTTCTTAAATACAAAAGCTCAAGTAACCATAGATAAACACAGAAAGTGAGGTTGAACTTGGTGGTGTTTGGCGATGAAACAAAATGTTTAGATCTGTGGGTTTTGTAACATACAAAAGAACCGTTTTGAATTGTGGACAACTCACAAGAGGAATTCGAAGTTCTGTCCGTTTAACTCCAAACACGTTGGTGTCCGTGTAATCACGTTATTGTGAACTGTTCGCAGCATCACTGGGGTCACATTTTGAGCAGCTTCTTGTAGTCGGTTATTCAACTCCTGCTCAATTTGTACCGGTGATCGGTAGACGAGAGATTCAATGTGTCCTTGTGTCCTGTGTATCTTACATACCTACATGGTGGGGATATAGCCCTGCCTGGGTAATTATCCAGTGCACAGTTGCCTGGGAAAGTGTCAGCTTCTGCTATGTGACTTGTGTGATATTGATGTACATTTTGTGAAGGAAGCTTCAAACCAAGTCACAACTTAACAAATTCTTGTTATTTTTAACACGCCTGTTAATGACGAAAAACATCGTTGCCGCTTTGAATTTTCATCAAAAAATTGTAGAAGAGGACGTTTTTAAATAAAATTTTTCATAATTTGAAGCAAAGATCGTAGATTTTCTTCTCGAATGCGACGTAGTATCTACGTAAATCGAAGTATTCCAACAGGCTATCAATGAAACATGGGAACATTTCAAAATAATACTTATTAACAAAGGTGTTATTCGATTTTCAGCTGTATGTGATAGCTTTGGCGATATTTTTGTCGTACTCTCCAAGTGAGCCCTTATAACCCCTTAAAAGGAATGACGCCAATTTTGAATCACCCTGTATGTCTGCAATAAAGAGTATTGCATTTGAAATATATTATGTCATAAAGATTAAGAAGATAAAGAAGAATCAATTGAAGTATTAGTAAACACTTTAAGATTAAATTTCAACATGTTTAAAATAGGGAATCCCGTAAGCACATGATCGAAACGGCACTGAAACATTCTGTTTTTCTTCACTTCACTTTGAAACGTCACTTTTATTTTTTAAACATGTCCGGCTCCTCTTCTGGTGATGGTTAAAGTTCTTCAAATTTTTTTTTTAATATTGGGAGAATGGTACCATGGATTTTAATTAAACTCTCTGTGAATTTGTTCATATGTAAGACTCATATTTTAATAAAGCAACCAAGTTTGGGCAAGTCAGGAATTCTTAAGTATCTTGGTTCAAAAACTACCAGAACTTTACATTTGGTAGTTGGTCTACTGATTTTTTTCAATTGATGCGCTAATTATTTTTGAAAACATTTTTGGGCTCTGCAATATCTCGTAGCATTCATAGCCTTTTGCTCAAAAAAATATTTCTGCAGGCGTCGTTGTAAGCGATAATGTTCTTTTTATTTCTTAAACTACGTTTAGTGAAAAAGCTGTTGAAATGGTCTCCTCTCTGTTTTGTCCCACCTGGGACGCCCCACAATAAAATCTTCGTCGTCTTCATCGAACTTAAGTTATAAACTCTTTTACGTGCCATTCCTTTTTTTTATTTTTCGATCGACCGATAACAACAACAATTCATTTTATATAATAAGGTTAGATCAAGTCAATCTTTAAACGGCGTTTAAGGCTATAAACAGCCAAATTCGGACAGTTCGTTTCTTAAACACAGTTTAAGCACAAACCACGTTTAACTTTCTGATGAAATCCGTTTCGCGCGTCAAAATTAGTTTTAGAAGTTAAACCACGTTTAAGATCGCGTGGTGACAAGCGGCATTAGGCTAGGTCGTCTTTTGGAAGCGTTTCCGTTCGAATTGCGTTCTTCAGAAATCTCACGGCACGAAGAAACGACTTAGCAACTAATCCTCAGCAAGCTTCATTAAAATCCCAATGAGCGCATTCCCAATATTACAAAAAAACTTAATTTAAGTGTTGATATTGTAAATGTTTTATATTGTCACCCTCATTGTTGCTTCATCAAAACATGAGTTTTACATAGGAACAAATCTACAGCGAGTTTCATTAAAAATCATCGTACCATTCGCCCGATATTTCAAAAAACATACTTTTTGGAAGAAATTTGACCATCAGCAGTAGAGGAGCCATACATTTTTTCTTAGTAGAAGCTAGGTCAGA
The DNA here is from genome assembly GCA_024550625.1 of Dendroctonus valens. Classification (NCBI taxonomy): domain Eukaryota; kingdom Metazoa; phylum Arthropoda; class Insecta; order Coleoptera; family Curculionidae; genus Dendroctonus; species Dendroctonus valens. Next base: position 179,487 of record JAJTJO010000675.1, on the reverse strand, counting down.
TCGTTTTCTCTTGACCCAAACAATATGACAGAACCCTTTTGAACATGTGCTCACGGGACACTCTGTATATTGAGTTAATTTTCTCATGTTTAAGCAAAACTGGTCTTTTTAGAATATGCAATATGCCATATTTTCGACTGGACAAATGTTATAGTAGGAAGTATTTAACCTGATTTACCAGAATTATCTAAAATATCAAACGTATTATTATTACGTCTCGAAAGCGCAAAGCATCTGTTTGATGATACAAAAAATGTACCCTTTGGCACGACAGAAAATAGTATGCAAGTTTTTGCTGCTTTAACCCCGCCGGAGTTGATCTATTTATAATAATTGTATTTAGTTCGACCAGATGTGCACGTCAGCCGATTATTTTTAACATAAGTATTTCTGGTCGATCCACCAACGTGACTGGAAAATACTTAAAATAGTCAGGTTTGTTTTCAATTACCTAATTATTTTTATTGATTTATTTTCAATCTGATTACAAAAAATCCACTAAATACTGGATAGTCTTGAATTGAGAGTGCTACTTACTAAGTAGTTGTAAATTTTTGCCAAATGAAAAACTCGTTAAGCTTCTGCCGTTTGGTATTTTCAAGTCTTAATCATGCTGCCAACTTGAAAACCCTTGATTTTTAAATTTCTTAAATAAATTAATTCAGTTTTATGTCTTAAAAATATGCTTAGATGCGATTGTTTTGTAGAGCCCTATTCAAACTAATATCAAGAATACAAAATGCCATCAGCCGCAGGCTTTTAAGCTTGAAGCATGCTTCAAGCTTTAAAAAAACAGAACAAGAATGTCCATGCAATTATAAAATCATTTAAGCGACATTAGCAAGACCTCCGACAGCGAATGAAACAATATGCTGACGACACTACACTTCTTGTGCATGGCAGAAATTCAGAATTGTGGTGAAATACGGTAGGGATTTCTTTTTATCTCAATACGCGGTTTACACTGTTATATTCCCTTAAACAAACACTCATTTTACATAATATAAAAATTACGAAAAAGTGTATTCGAAAAGTACACATCTGGTATTAGTAAAATTACTTTTTTGCGCCAATTTTGAGTAAAAAATCAGTTACTACAAGCTTTATGCATAAAATTCAAATCACTATTCAGTTTAATATAAGCAAAGTAAGTGCGAACTTATTTTTGAGCGGTAACCCCCAATCTAATTAGGTATGAGCCAACGATATAGAGAAAGCGTCGTGGTGAACGAAGTAGAGAACCATTTCAAACGATAAAAAATTAATTTGTACCGTAATTCATTTTTTATCGTTTGAAGGAATAATTAAATATTATTTTACTTTTTCAATGGAATAATGATACCACGTCAAGGAAACGTGTTTTTATATCACTTATTTTGTAAAGAAAACGTGCCATTCCGCTTTAAAGCTAGAAAGAAAATTATTAATTTTTGATAAGTACGTATAAGTGTAGTGTTTCTTGCTAAATTGCTGAATAACCGAAAAATAATGTGTTGTAAATGATTCTACAATTTTTTTTCTAAGGCCCACAAAGCATTGCGTTTTTTTGGGAACTCTTGGGAAACGAGTGAGTATGTGATATAGAGAATCACCCAAACAATACACATAGATACATATACATCTAATATATTTGCTAGTGTATGTAAAATCGTTATTTTTATATAGTGAATAGCCTCTTTAAATACGATATTATTCATATTCACCCATGCATGAAAAGTGATACAAAAACAAAGCAAAATACAGTTAATTACAATAATGACACCACTATATTTTTAAGATATAAAAACCCTCAGTTACGGAAAATCAGAGGATGTTAACGAGAAATTTTAGCCAAATTACTTTGTTCTACACAAAGTCTACCAAAAAAGTTAATAATAATGGGAAAGATGGCATTATTTTTTTGAGAAAATACCATCGTTTCTTGGAAGCTAATGAATAATTCGATCTGATTTTTCATATCAAATTCAAAACGCTTTTTGTATTTTATTCGAGTGACATAGTTCTACGACATAACACTAGTCCATCTGACGCCCATTATTCCATCCACAGGTTTACTGTTTCTAAAAAATCACCCAATTACATGTGCTTGAGATGACATGAAAAACTGCCCGACGGAATAAAAAGAGTCTAAACAATGTAAAACAGACTCCCAAAGGATGTTATTAGAGGACATTCTACACATCAATGTTCAAACATCGGAAAATACTCTATCGGTTGGCCAGATGTTCAACCTAGAAGATCGCATATTCAGTTTTATCGGGCATACATTCGTTCTTATACGACAAATTGGCTAAAACGGTAAGTTACTTAACTTAAGCTTAATACTTCAGAAACTGAGTAGTAAGTTTCTTGAGGGGTACCCATTAAGGAAAAAAGCACATTTCGTTTAGACTTTAATGAGAAAGCGAAATTGACAGCAGATGCGAAATTTCTTTTCTTTTTCTCATGTATTTCTTCTGAATAATCTCTCATAGAAGATGGGTTTTTATACAAAATAATACAGGATGTCCCATAAGCACATGATCAAAAGAGTACTGCGAGATTTTTTGGCTCAAAAGAAGACGAACTGCCCTTTATCTATAACCCAGCGGCGTTATCAATTTTTCATCACGTAACTTTTAATTGCTCATGAAAGTTCCAAGATTCGAGTAATAAAAAATTGATTAAAAAAACACATTCCACACAATTTTAATGTTCTGCTGTTGGAAAAAATAATTTATACAAGTAAATATCGATAAGATGAACTGAAGATTTGTACTTACTCAATAACATTATTATAATAACATTTTATTTTTGCAAATGGAATTTTGAATATTCAAAAGACAAAAAGGAGATTGACGATTTTATTACGAATATTACAAAAAAAATATTTGTTATATGTTGTCAAACGTAAACACATGATCAAAGCGACATTGCTATATTCATTGGCCCAAAAGACAACGATCTGAACTAACTTTTATCAAAAATAAATCCTATTGATGATCAAAGTTCTTCAAAAAATATTTTTTTGTTAAATATCGGGAAAATCGTTCGATGGATTTTAATGAAAATCGCTGTGAATTTGTACTTATATTTTGATGAAGCAACCAAGTTCATCCGCTTTGGGCAAGTGGTAAATTCTTGGGTGTCTCGGTATAAAAAGAACCCAAACCTGTTTTTCATTAAAATCGGTCGTACCTTAACAGAAAGCTGACGCGTTCGCCAGACACTATCAAAGGGCCTTCAGCATGTCGACAAACCCTAACTTCGACAATGACAACTGGAACTTGATCAACGACTGGTACTTGAACTATTTCAACAGCTCACCAAACTATACATACAAACTGATCACAGACACAGAGTACGATGAAGCCCTAGCGCATATCAAAAACACAGCACCGGGAAAAGATAAAATAAAGGCAAAACTCCTGAAAAGCCTAACTCAAGAAACACACAAACTGATCCTAACTGAATTGGACAACTGCATCACAAATGGCAGAATCCCAGAAACATGGAAAAACGGCTTAATAATCCCTATACCCAAAAATGAACTGGACAATACACAACCGAGCAATTACAGACCAATTACACTACTTCCAGTACTAAGCAAAGTTTTTGAATACATAATAAAGCAGTGGCTTGAAAAAGTGATTGGAAAATATATACCTACCTACCAATTTGGTTTCAAACAACATCACTCGACTGTTCATCCGCTCTTTATTTTGGCCAACAATATACAAACTACCCACCTAACTGACAGAAAGACAGCTTGCCTGTTTATGGACATTAACAAGGCTTTTGATAGTGTCTGGCATAGAGGCTTACTATACAAACTACACACACCAACATATCTACTACACACCATAAAGAACTTACTAGATAACAGACAACTACAAGTACGAATTGACAAAACACTGTCATTTTCTTTTTCCCCTGAACAAGGGCTCCCTCAAGGATCCCCGCTCTCACCGTTTCTCTACAATATATACTGCCATGACATATACAATTACAACCTTACCAGACAAAAATCAAATCGACAGATCGGCATACATATTACAATACGCAGACCGACACGGCACTTATTGTACATGACAAAACTACTGAGAGAGCAGCTCAAAGACTCCAAACACTAACAAACCAACACAATGACATGGTTTTATAAATGGAGACTAACACCAAACGCGTCAAAAACCAACTTCTGCTCACAAACCACAGACTCAACGCTGACTCCCCTACAATAACTGCAGACGGCCAAACGACACAACCAAAAAACCGACGTAAAATACCTTGGAATCACAATTGACCACAAACTTAAATTTACTAAACACATACGAAAACATCAGGACAGAAACGATAAAGAGAACAAAACACTTTCGATCACTAACATTACAAAGACAGAGGAATTAGTACAAACACCGCCACCAAAATATATAAAGCTATCTGTAGACCCCTTGCTAGACTATGGACATATACTCATGACCAACGGAACAGAAAGGACAAAACGTTATATACAAACAACAGAACAAATTGCACTAAGACTAATAACACGAATAAGACACCCCAAAACCCACTACACAACCCCTCCACCCAACTACTATACGAACGCACAAACATGACAAAGATTTCGGAAAGACTCATACAGCTACAGACAAAATGGACAAACAACCCCTACATCTGGACCATACTGAATCCCTTTGTCTTACAAGACCAACCAGACAATCCCGCTTCCGTTTCCCTACATCAACGCTACTCGAACACATACAAACGCAACTGACTACTAGACAATAAACTAATTTTTTCTTGTCATTAGAATTAGAAAGTTTATTGAATTAAATTGTTAATCCAGAATAAGAGAATTTTTATCTTTGTTTTTTGTATTTAGATTAAGACTATATGTACTAAACAAGGGCAGAAAGACCGATAGGTCAATATCCTTTTTTAGAAATAAAGATGTTTACTACCAATACTACTCGGTCGTATCATTCTCCCAATATTTCAACAAACATCATTTTTTAAAGAACTACTTTTTGAATAATCTGCAGGCAAAGTCTATGGCCTAGACACAGAGTTTAAAGCGGGTTTTCATCAAGAAGAATAAAAAAGGGAATGCCATTTTCCTTGAAGCTTAATATGCATACAAATCAGAGGTAGCAAAAAAAGCTAGAAAATAGTAACGGGCGAAGTTACTAAAAGCATTCAACGTTCTCAATGTTGAGAATATATTGTTTAATCATATCGCATGTGTGGAGTCGAAGTTGAACACCGGAATTATACGTAGATGGACAAAACCTCAACTAAAAATGAACAATAACACGATAACATATTGTGTGAAGAAATGCCGCCCGATGCTACAATAAAAACTCACTTTTCTTATCCTGATAATTAATGTAATAATAATTAAGGCATCTACTAAATATTAAATAAATTTACAATTTTTTATGCTGTCAGATTGCAATTTTGTTACTTTTATTTATTTAGCCAGCATATACATACATACTTTAAATTAACTTTTGGTATGTATCTCGCAGAGGTAAATAAAATTAAATGTTCGCTAGCCTGGCACAGTAGTGCTTACATAATTAAACTTACAAACTAAACCAAACATATATTTATAAATATATGCTATCTTTTAGTTGGAAAAATCATATAATATAATTTTACAATTACAATTTCAGTTTTCCTTTAAGACTCACTCAAATTTCAATCAACATTCGCAGTTTGGGTATGAAAAATGATTTTTTTGATTATCAAAGTATTAATAATATTATTAATCTCAATATTAATATTAATTATTTAATAATTATCGCTAGTTTAAGCAAAAATTTATTCGCAGTCGGTAGGATTCGAACCTACGCTCCCAGAGGGAATCTGATTTCTAGTCAGACGCCTTAACCGCTCGGCCACGACTGCTAATACAAGTAAATTTCCAGAACACAACTTCAGAGAAGTTAAAACTAAGAACTCAAACAATGTAAAAGTTATAAAATAAAAGAAATGGGCCGATAGGCCTATCTTTTGTGAGAATAAAGAATGCTTATGTATAAATATAAAAAATATATAACATATTTTAAATAATTCAGGTGTAAAGAGTAATTTTATATAAAGGGATACTCGGGAAATTCTGCTATATTAATTTAAAAGTCTGTTTAAAAAACAGTGCCACAAGTTTGGTGGCCATCTTAAACAAAAAGAGTCCCAGTCTGCGTTATAATAATAAATATAAAGGATATAAGGACGCCAGCAACCTAATAAATATGAGCCTTATCTTATTAGGTAAGGCTCATATAAGGTATAACTTATTCTAGAAGCGATCCCTGTTTACACAGATAATGATTATTTCCTTTGTAACTGTATTTAACTCAGCCCAGGACTTCACTAAGTGATGTTGAATATCAAGAACACGTTTTTCCGTAACAAAAAAAATATATAATTCAAGAAAAACACCTTTTCGAGTACAGAAGAAAATACAAACAAAAATCGAAGAAGGAAATAATATCACGTAGCTATAAATGCCATTGTATTGCCATTTAGGCCCTGCAATATATAACTTTTTATGATGTGACGATTAACCAGACTAGTTTTAGAGATTTTGTCAATTAATTTTATATTTTAAGATGTTGAATGCCTAAAACTCACTTAATAAAGACGGCGGAAATAAGTAGATTCAAATTGAAGCTTGTGAAGTTTATAAAATAAAATTAATTTCCTTCAAGATTTTTAAGTCTTTGATCGATTTAGTAGCGAAAAAAGTGAATCACCTTTTTTTAATGCAATAATTCCTTTTTTAAATGTATCTTTATTGCGTGCTTCCTGTATACTTTAACTTAATTATTAATTAAGTTTTTAATCATTGACCCAGAATACAAATTATCTAATTGAAAGAATGCTATATCGATTCATGTTGGCTTTAAACGAATATGGGTATATTTCTACTAATGTTATTTTAATTCGCTCATTAGCCTTGATGGTAGGTAGATACACTAAACAGGCTTAAAGCAATTTTTAATATTTGTTTAAACCATAATTTTTTTTCCAGCCCCAGATACCGCGATAGCAACGCTTACTGGATTGGAGCCTCTGATAAAACGCACGAAAGCGATTTTCGATGGTCAGATGGACTCACTTTTTCCTACACGAGTAAGTTTGAGCTTTTATTTCCCTTTCAGCTATTGAAGAATTAATAGAATTCAGAAACTTAATGAAAATCGCCCTCAATTACTACCAGAAGTTATTCAATGTTTCCTAGTTCTTTATGCTGATCAGGAAGCTTTATAGCTTGAAAACAGCGAAACTTTCTGCAGCATTCACTAATGATTCCTAAGGCCCAAAGTCGGTTCGTCTGCAGTCTAGAATACATATATAATTCTGTGCATTAAGATTTCGCTCTCAATTGTGGAAAATAAATTTCCCCATAGTAAGAGTGCACAATTTACTTTAGATAACGTTTCCTTAATGAAGATGAGTTGAATAAATTATTTTTCTAAGTGAGAGACACAAAACATTTTATATGACGTGCACGGGTATATAATAATTGTTTTCTTCGTGTTATTTAGCAGCTGGCATGTTTGGAACAGAAAGCGAAGCAATGTTTAATTCGAAATTAGCTGGTACCTACGCACGAAAATAAGTATCATAATAATTAGTTTTTTCTTCTGTTTCTCTTAATACAGACTGTACAAGGAAATTATTATAAAATGCACTTGCATTTTGTTCTTTATCCGCCAGTTTTACAGTTTTAGAAGAATTTTTATAACCAATTTAAATAGTAGCTGGTAGACTTTTTGGGATCCAAGGTTTTCGAATACGAAAAATTTTAATGTTGATTCTAGCGTTTTTATCTTCTTGTGTTGAAAATGTATTTTTGGTCGAAAATTCTCAGATAATTAATTTTCTAGCTAGAGACTCTCAAAAAATGAAACATTCGTTCCTTTTTAAAAATTTCGTGTTCTTCGGTTATGTTTGATTTTTGAAACTCAACTTATAAAAAACTTTTTAAACATTGCACTATAAAAAAGAAAATTCTTTTTCGGACGGTGAATAAAAGTATATTAAAGAACTTGTTTATCTGAAGAAAATGATCTTGGGTTTGGTCGCTAAAATGTGGCTAATAGAAAGTGGAAGGTGGCGACTTTAACTGGAATAAATAGCGTTAATGAAAGGTGAATAATTTTTCTAAAATTTTTCGAGACGCGTCAACGTTTTGATTTTCGTCTGAAGTACTTAAAACCCTTCTGAGCATCTTCTTTTCAGATGCAACCCCATAGCTTATGATTTCTTATTGCAAACCGGGTGAAAAAAATCCATCGATCTCATCAAATCTTAGTTTTCAGTACAGTCAAGGGCTACATGAAATTAAAACGCAATTTTATAGTTTAATTTATTTTCAACGGAACAATTGCTCTAAATGTGTACCATCCACTCACTTGCTAGTATCATCCCCAGTGGTCTGTTTCGTTATTTTCATGTTGCAGCAGTTCCGATGTTATCTTATTAATCTCCTCTCCTGTGGGTCTAAAAATCCCTCCGATGGGTCGGCTAGTTGTTGGGTTTTTAAATGAGCGTTGAGCTTACTCTTAATATGTCCCCACAAAAAGAGATCTAAAAGTTTCAAGTTTAAAAACTATGCAGCCTAAAACATCCCCTGAATTACCTTATAAAAAGGCTCACTTTACTAATTTTTTTCGGACATTTCCTTACTGTTTTCAATAGTTTTTCAGAAGCTGTTGTTTTCAGGTTTATGACGCCTGCCAGAACTAACACTCATACTACGTTTCATTTTTTTAGCTGGCGTTGTTTAAAAATGTAAAAATATTGTCTAATTTAGAAGGTGAACTTTTGATGGAAGGTGTATATGAGATTTTCTCAATGATTTTCTGTCTAGAACTTACCCCTAAAGTATCGCAGCGAATATTCAGACCACCCTCTATATAGCTTGTTGTTTTAAATTGAACTATGATAACGAATAACTTTTCCATGATTTTAGGATTAACTCGTAGGAATAGTCCATTTGGTTCAAAGATAATTCAGTTAAAATATCGTATAAATATCGAATAAATTTCAAAGTCAAAGTCTCAAGTTTGTGCTAACTAACAAAACAATAACACTAATTACACGCATATTATGTTAAACAGTAAATCAAAACTTACGTGATGTTTTAGACACATTGACCTGATGCGTACTAACATTGACAAAATACAAAAAAATAAATAAGCCGAACCCAATGAAACCGAATGGATTTAGCGGTTTTTAAATTTTGAAATTTAGGTAAGAACGTCTAGGTTGTAGAAAAAAATTAAGTAGGGCTCGTGAAGACATCATTGACGAAGGTGAGGTTCGGATTTTGTTATTGTGTGCTCTATTAATTTCCAACTTTTCCAATAAGTCAAGTTTTTTCCCTTTTGGACACTCGTGTAAAATCTCTATTTTTTTTTATTCTGGAAATGAGTCCTACCACAATCATTTCTTTTAAAATTTTGGTTTTAATATAACTTTGTTTAATAGTAAAAGTGTACGAGATTTAATGGCTCTGTTACTCCTTAACGTTTATCTAGAAATAAAATCTTAATAGAATTATCTAAGCTAGACACGATCGATTAGCGTGTTTGCTCTAGAAAAGTATCGTTTCCAAAACTATTAGTAAGCTTTTACCGCAGTTACCTGACACCACTTACAGGCCTTTTAAAACGCCCAAACAGAACAGCCTCTATTATATCGCACTGTCCGTTTTAGCTTTCTTTTGCAATGGGAAAGTACAGGTGGAACAATTCAGTTCCATCCACATTTACTGGGCGTAAATAATAAGAACAAAGTAGACGTACAGACATGTGAACCATCTACATCAAATTTAATGAAAACTTCAAGGTTTGCCAATTCAGTTTAGTTCATGTTACCACCCTCTTTTCCAATCCGTGACAAGGACTTAACTCGACAGTCTTGACGATGGCTGCAATATAGCTGAAACCTTGGCCTAAGAAACAAGGCTACAAAAGTATAGGGTTCAATGTTAAGTTAGGATAATAACTGGCTTATTATTGTTAGAAAATAAATTTTAATGAAAAAGAAGATTTTGAAATATCTGGTACATTTTTGCCTTCACATTCATTTTAACGTCTGTGGCTTAATTCACAGTTAGAATATTTAGTAAAGATTCTAACGGAAGCTACTTGCATTCCGTAAAAACCTCCGTCTGTTAAAAATGCTTTTGTTCTGAAGAAACACAGAGCACACGCGAAACTCTATTCTTAAATTTTCCTTACTCATTGATTAAATTCGATTAAGACGAACAATGTTTTTCGCTATTTTTAGAAAGAGTCAATGAAAAATAAAATGACTGAAAGTAGATGAGATGTTTTGTGTCTATTGCGGCTTTGCTGCAAATCTCAGAAGCAATTGGGCAAATTAGACAAATCCGTGCCAAAAACACTAAATAAAGTTACCTGAAGAACTGTCAATTGCTCGCTTCGGATGATCCGTATTTTCCTTGCCTTGGTTTTTCTCTAATTATGGAGCTAACTAAAATACCCAAAAATAAATTGAAGAGACATGGGACAAGGATAAAGGTAGCACTGAATAAAAAACAATCTAATTCAACGAATATATTACTATTTTTTAAGTACACTCAGTGCAGTATCTGGTTAGGATCAGCTGGTTATCGTTATAACTTTTCAGGTTTGTTAATTACATTTTTAAGGGAAGAATAGATTCCTAGCAAAAACGTCCATGTGCTTTTACGTAGCAGCTAGTTTAGAATTAAACTGATACTGTATAATATTTTGAAATGCATGTATTTTGGCAGAATTGAGGAGGTAAATTATTTTGAGCGTAAAACAACATTATTTAATTGAATGCAATTCGTAATCAATTAAACTGAATTGTTCTGTAATCCTATACAGGTATTAGTTTGTGTTCCATTTAGTTCAAACATTGAGCACCTGCTCATTTCTCGGCTGAAACGATCGAGTTTTATCGTTACACTAATTACAATTTAATCAACGAAATATTTTGTTGAAAACTGAAAACGCCCTGCAGAGTTAAATTTGACCAAAAAACCTCAAATAATAGGTTTTCTGCAATGCCTTGTAAAGCCATAGAATTAGTAGGAAGGTAAACAAAAACAGAAATAATGGGAATAATAAATTTATTACTTTTCATATAAAAAGGGGCAAATAACTGGTAAAATGAAAAATAAAAAGCAGAGTTTGCGGCTTTTGAGGCGAAAATGGGGAGATTTTGTAGATGCTGTCGAAACGTTATAGGCCACAGAAAAGAAAAACTGAACATTTTTTAATATTACCAAATATTGGTCACGTATATCAACGGCTGAAACATTATCAAATTATATCAAATATTTCCCAATTCCTGTTTAGTATTTTTAATTGTGTTTTTATAGGGCTAAAAGTTGATGTTTTTCAAAATTGGTATTGTTGAAATATCAAGGTGGTTCGACTCTATAAGAGCTCGAGAAGGAAGTCGAAGTGATCCAAGCGAGCCAAGTCAAATATTTAGCTTATAATTAGAAAGCCGATTTGCCGGGAGTTATAATGATGAGGTAAAAATAGTTAAGATAAACATACAAAAATATTCCTGTTAATGTGCTTCTTGAGTACGAAAGTTTCAGTAGATTAAGACTTCTTGAATTAGTTTTCATTTAGACAATTGCTGGCAAAGTTAATTACCTTAGCGGGCGGATAGTTGAAATAGACTTAAATGAAACATGTACCGATAGGTCGATAGCCTTTTTTTAGAAATAAAGATGTTTACTACTACTGAAACATGTTTTACATTCCTATTAATGGAGGTTTTTTTTAAATTATAGAGACGTGCGGAAACATGCAGGTACTTTTGCAAACTTATGTATTTATGTTCAAATGTATCTGGAAGTTTTTTTGTTTAGACTTCTTCTGATATTTAGATGAGGTTTTGTGACAGTGCAAAATTATTTTAATTAGACAATAATAATTATATGGTATACTGGTTTATTACATGGATTCTTGTTATTTCGGAATAAAACGCTAGTGGCGTCATTTTTTGCCACAGTTTCTCCTGGTAATACTACAAGTGGTTGGAAGTTACAGATAATTTGCGTGAAACTTTCTTACTTGCCACTACACGAATTCGAAGAGCAAATGCAATTAATGCAATCAGCTTTTGTGAAAATTATGTGTTTAATTTGTAAAGACCAGCGCTATTTAGAGAGGATATTGTTCAAGAGCAAATACAATTTTTAGGCCCGCTTCTTTCTATACATTTATCGGTTTTGCCTTTATCAGTTTCACTAAGCCGATTAATTTTTAATTTCCGGCTGCTTGCTCGGAGTCTCCACTTTACAGTAGAATACAAATGCAAACTAATTTGTATACAAAATACAAAACGAAAAAGTTCGAGTTTTAAATTTGGATTGCAGTTAACCATCTGGTGCTCTAAATTGCAGCCGAATACTTACCATAAGCATCCTTATTGTAAAGAGATAAGAATCTTGTATATGTTTTGAATATGAACGTTGGTGATTCCTGCAAATACACAAGGTTAGAAAAAGCATTTTAAAATTATTCAGGTAAAAGCACTTTTTCAGAATATGCCAAGTTGCAATATTGCTTTATCGTTTAAAGCTCCGATATCCTCAAATAAATAGAAATCGTGCACAACTAATAGCAGAATAAATCAGATTGTCAGTGAATAAGAGGAAAGTATATGAATATATCAATTTTATTTAAATTGTTTAATGAATTTTTGGTCAGATAAGAGAAAAGCGGGAAAAAAGATGTCAGATGCTTCTTACAATCAAAGAAATATATGTCTCAACCTCTTTCTACTCCTCCTGAAAAATTTTGAACCAAACAATCTTCAAGTTACATATCAACACGTTGAAAAAAAACTTTTTCAACAAATCAAAAACCTGTTTTAACGATTTTATTTCACGTCAAAGGCTGCTTATATTGTGGATGGAACTCGGCAGCGATTAAATTGATCAGAGAGGTTGGAATTCTATAAGTGGTAAAGGTAATTTAAACCTTACTCTGATAGCTGATGCAGATGTTGTTCGAAATCATGTGACTCATTTGTTGGTATTCTAGAGGCAAACATCATCATCATCATCAACATCAACCAGCCCTCATAACATTCACTACTGGACATAGGCCTCCCTCATAGTTTGCCACCTGACTCTATTTTGACTTGCCTGGATCCAGTTGTTTGCAATTCTCTTCAGTTCATCGCTCCATCGTGTAGGTGGTATTCCTCTATTTCGCTTATCGGTGCGTGGTCTCCATTCCAACAAGCCTCTTTTAATTTAGTTTGTCTGCAATACGGAGGTGGCTAAGCATCAGTCCGTCTATGTTTATTCCTTTTGCATCCCAATGAAGTTTTTTGAAGACATGTTCTAGACCTGTGATGAATAATTTAGGAGACATGGTGTCTCCTTGCCTCACACCTCTCCCAATTTTGATACAGTTGATAGCTTCATGTAGTCTAACTGACATAGTAGCGTTCTTGATAAGTTTTGAATATCTGTAATCTACTCGGCATTCTCCCAGGGCGTCTAGTATGGCTTTCATCTCTATAGTGTCAAAAGCTTTGTGGAGGTCTATGAATAGGAGAACCAGTGGCCTATTGTATTCGATGGTTTTTTCAATGAGCGTCTTCATACTCTGTAGGTGACCATTTGTCCCGAAGCCTGATCGGAAACCCGCTTGTGCTCTCGGCTGGTAAAGCTCGAGTTTGCCTTCCAGCCTTGATGTTATGATTCTGGTAAACAATTTATGTAGATGGCTGAGGAGGGTCTTGTCTCCCTTTTTATGAAGTAGTATGGTGGTAGCTTCATGCCACTGATCCTGGATAGTGCTTTGGTGTAGACATAGGTCGAAAAGCATTAGCACCATCTCCAGTAAGAGAGCACCTCCAGCTTTTATTGCTTCTGCAACCACATCATCCTCTCCGGGTGCTTTATTATTTTCATCTTTGACAGCGCTCCCTTTATTTCCTCGATCATGATATCCGGCCATTTCTTCCGATCCTTGATTTATGACACCTCGTTCTTGTGTAGACATGTTTAAATTTAGGGGTTCTTGGATGCGGCTGCAGTGTAGTTCGCTATAGAACTCTTCCACGATGCTCAGGATTTAATCTCGATTTGAATTGATGTTGCCATGTTTATTTCTTAGATTGGTTATCTCGGATTTACCTTCGGCGTGATTGTTGCGCAGTACTTTCATGCTTCTATTTTTCTCTATTGTTTCTTGAGTTTTTCGGCCGTGGTAGTTTCTGATGTCCCGTCTGATTGCTTTAGAGCTTTCCTTATTTCTTTCTCTCATCTCTATACTGGTGGTCTTTCTAAATTCTCTCATTTGGTTTCGTTCGAGGATCAAGTCCTTTGTAGTTTGACTGATTTTCTCTTCGTTTTCGTTTCTTGGGCAAAATAAGTCTTGGCCTTCTTTTAAAGCCGCGGTTATTTCCCAGTTCAAGGCGTTGATGTATGTATTATGTTGGACATTGCTTTCCAGTGAGTTTGTAATGTGAGCCGCAAGTCTTTGGGTATCTATTGGACCTGTTTGTGTTCGTTTGGATGGTTTCCTTATCAATTTGAAAGCAAGAGTTTAATTTCAAAGAAAGCTGTTGCATGTAAAGAAGCAATGAAGATGTTAACATTCAATGTACAGAAAAAACATATAAAAATGTATGCCCAAGGACAACAAACTAAAAATGCGTTAATTTTCCATATTGTTAACTTTATGGCTGTTAACCGTTAATCTCCCCATAAAACCAACTTTTTATGAACAAGGAGTTATAAATATATGGTAAATATTATATTTGAAAAAGATTTCAACCAAGCATTTTGAGCAAAAATATGCGCAATAAAAGAAAATTTATAATATATGAACCGTTGAAATCTAGTTTTGCTGGTTAGTGTGGGTTAGTTTGCATAACAAACGCCCAAACAATGTCATTCATCATTCCTGAGCAAATAACTGTAAGTTATGATCCCATGGAAATGTCGATAAAGCAGTAACTTACGAAAGTAGCTAAAGTTGCTTGAAGATGCATAAAATTATTGAAAATTGAAAGGAAAACGGTTTTGGTAGAAAATCTTTTGGAACAAATACAAACAGAAATTGATTAAAATATTTTCAGACTCAAATATGAGTACTCAAAGGTGCAATTCTGTGATATTTTGATAAAAATTACACATTAAAGTATTGTACCAAACTTTAAAAAAAAACGGAGTCTTGCTATTTTCAGTAATATTGGTTGGAGGAGCTGATGTGGTTTACTTAAAATTGATAGATTTGGTCTCGTTTCGATAAAAATTTTCATTTAATATGAAACCAGTTTTAGCCGTGATGGTTCTATTAGGCCGCTTGCCCCAGATGGAGTGGATTACCCACCCACATAATGTATTGTTTTGACAAGTTTTGGTTGAATAATCGAATCGCATGATTAAATATTTTATTGATATTCGTACGTACGTAGCTTTAATTTACCAGAAACAGCATTTAGATCAATTATTTTTTGTCCATTATAAAAAAATATCAAATTTTGAAGATTCGATTGTTTGCCAAAAAGCCCTTATTTTTTATTATACGCCGCCGTAAGTGAGTCTCATTTGCAGATTTCTTCAAATCTGTATTGCTGTTATTAAATATAAAGGACTTATATACCATTTTGTTGGCTTCATACTAATAATATTCTCCTCTATTCACCCACAGAATCACGCAAAATAATCTGAAAACTGAACTAATTCCAAAAATTTATATCTTAGTGTTCCATCTGAGATTTTATTCAATTTTCTCTGGATCAGTTAACAGCATTCTTGACCCGATTTGGAAGAGTTTCCACGCAGCAGAAGCCAAAAATATAACAAAATCCTCATAACTGAATTCAGAATGTATTAATTAGATGGGTGGATGTTTTAACATCCATGTCTTTAGACAAAATGTAAGATTTTGTTTCCATAAATAAATTATTAAACTAGGAAAATGTAAATTAAATTTTGAAAATGTTCCATTATGCTTTGATGCACTTCTAATTTCAATTAGTAAACCAGATCCAAAATATCAGGACGCATGCCCATTAAAGGAGCCTTTCCAGCTTTACTTAATACGTGATGATTTTTTGTTTTTCGAATGTAATAAAAATATCGTTCAAGGACCCAGTGGGGGCCGACTAATTTTAGCATCCCGATCTAAAAATGCTTGGCATGCATGTAAATGTTCTCATTCTATAGCAGCAGAAGTTTCGTGAATTTTAAACGATTTGTAAAACAGTGTTATCTAATTGGCCTAACTATTAGAACTTCTTAAGCTTGATCTAAAATTACTTGTGTGCATTGAACACAAAAAATCCAAAAGAATCATTAGATTTGGGCTAAATATAATAACTTATTATGCAAGTATGACTCTGATCGTACTACAACTGGGCAATTATAGCTACACTAACCTAAACAGGCACGTAAACATTGAATAAGTATGAATAATGAAAATGAATCATAGGTAAATAAACCGACTTTTGCCAACATTTTTTGGAAGTTAGAAACTTTGAAAATATGTGGATACACTTTCAGTGAACCTTGCCAAGTTTCAATGCTATTTTCTTTATTGATCTACTTCATTTTTCTGTAACCGTTCAATTTTCTATTTTTATCGTGGTCGGTTTTACCGTAGCGATAAGAAATTGGAACAAAGTATATTTTTAAAATGACGGAAAATATAAAATCCAGCCTGTTACCGGAGATACTACTCAAGGACTTTATTGTTTGCGACACATTCCAAATGCAATTTGACTCTTTATGTAAATATCTAAAGCTTATTCAATACTAAATTGCAATTAATAAGTTTACGAATAAAAGCTGAATAAGATCTACTATACTATAAAACTTCGCTGACATCACATCTTATAATTTATGATAATTATTACATTCATGTACTTCGAGTTTATTGAATAAATTATACGGCTCAAACTCCTTTACTTCGCTATATCAATTACGTAACTTAAATATTTGAAGGAAAAATATGGGGAAAACAAATTGTTCTCAAAACGTAATGCTTAAGAAAACATATTAAATATTAACGGTTCCTTTGAAAGTAAATTATTTACCAACCAACACTTAAAGTCTCGAAAAAGTTGCTTTACCTTGCCTTCGAGGGCTGCCTGTTGAGTCTCCATGAAAATAAATGAGTTTACTAACTCCAACTCGCCGTTGTTTTTTGTACGCGCTTCTTGTTTCAGTTTGCTTTTTATATAATATAAAGAAAAATAATACAACAGCTACCCTACCACTCGTATATCAATGTCAGCACTTCAGATTTTTCTTCCCATAGGTTTCGGCTGGTTTACTTTATACTGAATAATCGGTGTACGTCGAAAGTTCCCCACAGTAATTAAAAATGTTTTTTGTTAGTTACTTACATCATTTATGCGTTCTTTCTATATTTAGGGATTCGCGTCTATTCACACAAATGAGGAGTTGCCAGAGGTCCTGAGAATGGCAAAGGTTGATATTCTATTTAAACTTTGGAAGTTTAAACTGAAACATGTGTGATTAATATTGCAGTGACATGAAATACGGAGACAAGCGTGAAAGACTCTAAAGAGCATTAACATGTCCACATTATTTATTAACATTAATGTTATATTAATCATCTGAGGCAAAATAACAAAACAGGGTGTTTATGAAAACAATTGCTCGCAACATGGGGAATTATAATAATTATTATTATTCTATGCGTTGATTATATAGCAGGTTTAGTATAATTAAGTCAATATTGTTTTTATTGGCCATTTATTTTGTAAATAGTTTATTATCCTACTATAAATGTACAACGTCTTAATCTGGCATATTGCTGGTCTCCAAGAACTGTGCAAAAGTTATTATGTTCTTAATTCTGTAAAAGCTACGAAAAGTATGATAAAAATCTAGACACAACCTGCTTTATTCTAAATAATTTGTCGTCCCCTTTCAGCTATCAATTCTAAATTGTAAATTTTCGGATTTTGGATGCATAAAAATTATTTGCGTAGGCAAGAGCAGCTTATTCCAAGTCCGGGCTTGAATTCTTAATATTTGGGTAATTGTATGAATATTTTTTTTTATTTTAGAGTTATACATCATTGCATATTTTTTTGATGGTTCACACGAACTCTCAAGTTGACAAAGTTAATAAAATTACTGTGTGATGTGGTAGTTTGCCTTAATGAGAAGTTGAAAAGGGTAAATAAGAGACAAAACATAATCCTAGTTATAATTTAATTCACATACTCTTTAAGAAGATAAATACTTAGTAAAATTTATTGAAAAATTAGTTTAAGTTCTGTAAATTTTGTTTACTAGGAATCAAGATACAAGTACATGCACAAAATATGACTTATGCAGGAATTGTTGAAAAGTACAAGTGAAATAAAATAAATTATTAGTTAAATCTACAATATTGTTTTGTTTTCATACATACAAGTCATTTCTTGTAGCAGTAATGGGGTCAATCCATCAAAAAAATAAGTTTAAAAATTACCAAGAAAATTTTCTGTTTTTTTTTTTAACCACATTGAATAATTGAACTATATTGAATGAACAATTGGATGGTGCTGCCCCGAATAAGCACGGCATAACGATAAAATAGAACTTTTAATTGGAGGCACTAATAACGTTTAAAATGAAGTTAACAATATCTACCAGAAGAATTATCAACAGCAGGCAAAACGACAACGAATATAATTTACTCTTGTTATTTCAAGTGGGAAAATGAAAAAAATAGCTAGTAGTTCATTTTTTAAAACAAAACAAATATATTTATAGTCAGCGGAAAAAACACCATTCACAAATTCATAAATAAAAAGATAGACAAAATTGGGTTAAAAAACAAGCTTTAGAGGACTTTGTTTGATTGCTAAAAGTCGCGTAAAAATAGATCAAATTAATGATTACCAGGAAACAGCTAAGCTTGAAAATGTTATTGTAATACTGTAAAATATAGATAAGTAGTAAACATCTTTATTTCTAAAAAAGGCTATCGACCTATCGGTCTTTCTGCCCAATATAGATAATTAAATAATTATCTATTACAATTTATCACTTTCACCAATCCACGTTTACACTTAGAAAAATGTAAAAATGTTTATTCTTAAAGTTTCTTAAAAGGAAAACTAGCAATGAATAGACAATAATTCGCAAATACGTTTCGGAATAAATATGTTTGTATACCACAGCATTATAATTTTATTTGTAATAACAGAAAATGTTTTTAAATCTGTTTCATCTTTATTCTCATAAAATATAAAATTGTGTCAGACGTCGGTTATAAATTATGGTGATTTCTGGTTCGAGAATCAAAATAATTTTACTTTAACAACTCTGTGCTCTGTGTTTTATATTAATTATAGTGTACATTTTCCTGACTATATCATAGAATTTAATGCCAAAACTGAAAGTAGCAACAACTCTACACATAAAAACCGTTGATGGTGGAGAAAGACACCGAAACGTCTCATTAATGAAATACAATAATAAATAATATGTATGACTGAAACCCAGGATTTTATTTTGAATTATATTCATTATAATTTGATTTTTCGTCAATTTAGAATTGTTGACAAATTTTTGCTTTCGTGACAGTATTAAACTTTATTTTAATGGAAAATTTCATAAATTAATATGTAGAAAAAGCAAATGTTTAATTGTAAAGACATTTAAAACTACTTTTAAACTGACATATTATTTGAGTGAAGCTTCTATCGAGTTAGATAAATGATACCAAACTTTTTATATGCGACGCAATTAAGGAAAAAAATTTGAGTGAATCGTACTAGCTTCCCTAGAATTTTATTGATTACTTCGAAGGTTAGGTTTAAAAAAAAACTTTATTTCGAAAATAATACTGTTACAGCACTTGAATAGAGAAGATCTTCTAGGTTCAAAGGTTTAAGACTATGACATAATAAGTACGAAATGACAATAAAATAGAAGTTTTTATTGGATGCACTTAATAATTTAAAATAAAGTTAACAATATATGCCTGAAGAATTATCAACAGCGGGCAGAACCACAACGAATATAATTTACTCCTGTTATTTCAAGAAGTAAAATGATAAAAACAAAAGCAGTTTATTTTTATAAACAAAACAGATATATTTACGATCAGCCGAAAAACCACCATTCACAACTTTATAATTAAAAAAGTATAGAAAATTAAGTTAAAAAAATAATCGGACTTTGCTTGATTCCTAAAAGTCGTGTAAAATAGATCAATATTAATGATTAGCAGAAAACAGCTAAGCTTGAAAATGTTATTTTCTACTGCAAAATTTAGATGTTTAAATTAAAATTTTTCAATTTCATCAATTCACGTTTGGAAAATGGAAACTTTGCCTAAAGTTTCTTAACAGGAAAACTAGAATTGAATTGTCTATTCATTATTCTAAATAGTTAACGCTAAAATAAGTTTCGGAAATAATATATGTGTAAAATAAATTCTAATAATTGTATTTATAACAAAAGAAAATGTTTCAAAATATTTTTTTCAGCACCATTGTCATAAAATGTTAAAATTAGTTTAAACTCAAACTGCAGTGGTACATAAATGCCAAAGTTTTTTAAGTGCTAGACTTGGGTTAATTATTTATAATTGAGGTTTAAAAATAATTTTACTCACTACAACTTTGTACTTTGTGTTTTATATTAGTTGATTCTTCATTAATGTATTACTGTTGAGAAGGATAAAAGCAAATATTTCCATTTGCGGAAGTAATTCTGAATAAATTTTCATTTTAATGGGAATTTACAAAAATTAACATGCTAGAGAAAAAAAATTGTTAAGACATTTTAAATGTAATCTATTCTATTGGACGCAATTGAGGAAAAAATGTTTCTAGTGAAGCGTCCGATCTTCCTTAGTAAGTTTCATGATCAAAAATTAATGAAAAACTTCTATTTTTTATGTATATGATATGTAATATCAATACTGATATAGATTGATTGAATCTAAGAAGATATTAGGTTGAATACATGAAAATGAGAAGGAAATTAGCTTAAATAAAGCATAATTAAAAACAGGTATAAAACAAATTTAGAATAGAATGAATTGGGATGCATAAAATCAAAATTCAAGTAAATAGTCTTAAATATTATAAATCATTCTACTCTATTCAACTGCTGTTCAAACGTGTTGTTCCATAGAATTAGTCATTTTTTTAGGTTTTAGCTACTAAAAGTTAATGAAAAGTGAAATACAAAAAAGAGCAGCTGAAAATTCCCATGAAAGTACATTGCTTAGAGCCACACTTGTTACTTACATGCAGTAATCACGAGCCAGTCTCACAGCGGTGGATTGTTTAGAACAATGCAAATTAGGAGTTAGTAACCAAATCCACCCAACAATGGATTGTTGAAGGAATATTATGGACTTTTAAGCCTCGTGCCTGAATACCAGCGACAATTCTGTGCCAAAGAAACTTGCAAAAAGTGATACATGGGCATTCGAAAAAGATTGGATTCAGGGCGAGGCATGCATTTTTGGTTTCGGGTACTATTTTAGGAGAGCGTCCGGCTTGCCGCCTTTGTGAAATCGCGGAGTCGGTACGCGTCGCGGCGCCTCCCACTATCCAGAGTTCCATGTCTTATTTTGGGCGACGCCTGCGACTGCGTCGCCCCAACGGCCAAGCCATACATGGATGGTACGAGCTATTTTGGGGTCGAACCGATGCACATCGGCGTAGGTTTGAAGGGTTTTGGTTTTATGGAAAATGGTAATAAATGGGTTTGGTTTCACACCAATCAAACCGACATTCATCCGTATTCTTTTCCATATATTTTTTTTGGAAATTCAATACCGTCAAAAATCAGTTCGATGTACACAAAAAGCTACAATTGTCGAATATTTGTGCAGGAAACTTGAATGGAGGTTGCACATTTTTGAAATGAAGAACATTTGGAGAACTTAGAAATTTTTGATTCAAAAGACTAAATTAATTATTGCATTCTTCTAATTGTTCCATCTCTGCCTGTTAATGGCAAAACAGAATAGGATAAAATGGCGTGATACAGAGATTTACTTTTTCTATCTTCTTAGTTGGAAAAGCGCAGATTTGCACAATTATATATGTAAGGCTGCAAGTATGCAAATCCCCAATGGCTCAAGATCTATTGAAAGCATCAACTAGCTGCAAAAGTCGATAACCACATTTAGGAAAGTACATTGGAAAACAATTTTCCGAATAACTACTTCTTTGGCTAGACAGAAAAAACATAAACAACTTGTTTAAATCAAAGTATACAAGCAAGGAAATAACATTTAAATATGTAGGCAATTTGTTGAAAAAGATATTCATTAATCATCCCACTTCAAAACACAAAGTTCAGAGCAATTTTGCATTGAAAGATTAATTTAAACTTTACCCTTACTTCAGAGATCAAGTCAAAGCGTCCACACAAACATTTATTCTATCGACTTCAGCTTTTGTTGTTCAGCTTCAGCGGTTGTTTTTTTGACTGAAATTAAAACTGAAATTTTTAGTGACTGAACTGACTTAAACTATTAAAAATTGAAACACAATTTTACTGTATGGATTGTTAGTAACTTGATACATGAAAAATCTGGATTGCTATATGGAAATTACCAGCAGGTGGGTTCCTTCTAGGGGGCCTATAGTTTCTTCCGTATAAATTAATTGATTTTGTTCAATTTTTGCAGTTCTTTGACAAAATTTGTATTTTTTTATATGCCGGCTGTAAATCAGACCAAAACTAGCGAAGTAGGATATTTTAATGTGTCTCTTTCTGTATAAAACAGTTAAACTGTTAACATATTGAAAGAAGACTCTCCAAGATATAAAAATCCCTACGCCAGTCAAACAATAATTATAAATTTCAGCAGTTTTTCAAGATAATCGATTGATTTAAATTCATTTTCCGTACTCTTGAAATGCATCACAAATTTTATAGAAAAAAATATATTTGTAATATGTGAAAAACAAGACTTAATAGAAAACTATTTTGTAAATTGACAGACACATAAACTGGTACAAAATCTGAAAACTGTGAGAAATATGAAAAATGTTATCTCTGGAGTTGAAAAGTGAGATTGGTTCTTCAAGGAGATTAACAATTATTTTGGAGGTTTATTATAAATGGGAAATAACGCCATGTTTTACATAAAACCTTGTAAAATTGTATTTAAAAAAACTAAACGGTACCTGAGGAATGTGGGATGTACTGCGTAAATAATTTTCTGAAAAGGAAATACTGAAATACTTTAAATAAAATGCAAGACGATATTTAAGTAATGCTGATACGTATTATCTATGTAATTTTGGGTTGATAAATTATGTGATAATGTTGATGTTATAGCTTAAAAAGTTAGCGATAAATCGATAGGATTTAAAACACAATGTAAACTCTTTTCAAAATGGGGTGAAATTGTAAAGCTTTGGGAATAGATTAACTACCCTCTGTGAAAAAACGCGTCGATTTTACTAATCTAATTCAGGAGGTGTGTAGAAATATTAAAAAATGAGTTTGATTGCGTTAGAGTAGTTTTTGATTGAGAAAAGCGAAAATTTCCGAAAATATGACCATTTTCGGATGTGCACCAATTGATGTTGGCGGTTGAAAATATGTAACGCTGAGCTGTGTGTAGGAATAGAACGGTGTATTGGAAAACGCGACGGCGCCACTGCTCTGGTGCTCTATAAAAGCATACCTGGATCTATTCAAACCTCAGTCGCATTCGAGCTTTTAAGCTGTCTTTTTTCTGTCTTTTGTGAGCAGTAGTGATCAACCACAACAGACAACATGTGTGACGACGATGTTGCGGCTCTTGTCGTTGACAACGGTTCCGGTATGTGCAAAGCCGGATTCGCCGGTGATGACGCACCCCGTGCCGTCTTCCCATCCATTGTTGGTCGCCCCAGGCATCAGGGAGTGATGGTCGGTATGGGTCAAAAGGACTCATACGTAGGAGATGAAGCCCAAAGCAAAAGAGGTATCCTCACTTTGAAATACCCCATTGAGCACGGTATCATCACCAACTGGGATGATATGGAAAAGATCTGGCATCACACCTTCTACAATGAATTGCGTGTCGCCCCCGAGGAGCACCCAGTTCTTCTTACTGAAGCCCCCTTGAACCCCAAGGCCAACAGGGAGAAGATGACCCAAATCATGTTTGAAACCTTCAACACCCCCGCCATGTATGTTGCCATCCAAGCTGTGCTCTCCCTGTACGCTTCCGGTCGTACCACCGGTATCGTCTTGGACTCCGGAGATGGTGTCACCCACACCGTACCCATCTACGAAGGTTACGCTCTTCCCCATGCCATCCTCCGTTTGGACTTGGCTGGTCGCGACTTGACCGACTACCTCATGAAGATCTTGACCGAAAGGGGTTACTCATTCACCACCACCGCTGAAAGGGAAATTGTCCGTGACATCAAGGAGAAACTTTGCTATGTCGCCCTCGACTTCGAACAGGAAATGGCCACCGCTGCCGCTTCCACCTCTTTGGAAAAGAGCTACGAATTGCCTGATGGACAGGTCATCACCATCGGTAACGAGAGGTTCCGTTGCCCTGAAGCCTTGTTCCAACCTTCCTTCTTGGGTATGGAATCTTGCGGTATCCACGAAACCGTCTACAACTCCATCATGAAGTGCGATGTTGACATCAGGAAGGACTTGTACGCCAACACCGTTCTTTCCGGAGGTACCACCATGTACCCTGGTATTGCTGACCGTATGCAGAAGGAAATCACCGCCCTTGCTCCATCCACCATCAAGATCAAGATCATTGCTCCCCCAGAAAGGAAATACTCCGTATGGATTGGTGGATCCATCTTGGCTTCCCTGTCCACTTTCCAACAGATGTGGATCTCCAAACAAGAATACGACGAATCCGGCCCTGGAATCGTCCACCGCAAGTGCTTCTAAGCAATTTAATTATTGCATTTCTAAGATATTTCTTTACATGTTGTTTCTACTGTATTCCATCTGCAGTACTAATAATGCGACCGTGGTTGTACTGCCAGACAGACATTTTTTACAAGAACACCTTGTATATACTTAACATCTTTTGAATATTTACCTTATTTGTTAATATTTACTTACTGTAATTATACTTTTATTACAAGGCAGGTCAATAAAGCCTCTCTTAGTAATATACCTGCCTTTTATTTCCTATTTAAGATATTGCCAACGACTTGATGTTATTATTATGTTATATTATGTAATTTTTTTTAATAAATATTTTTGGGTTAGTATCTGCTTCTGTTCTTCTAGTATTTCACCTCAAGCTAAAAATAAATCCTAAACGCTTCAACTAGTAAATATAGCATCTAAACAAGGCCTTATAATAATAGCAAAACAGTCGAAGGTAAACAGAATCCAAGAGAACTCCACTTTTAGGATTCTAATTTTAGAAAGCTTGCCTTTTTTGGAAATCGGCTCACTGGAGGCTTGATATGTATATTGTGGTGGCTTTCGATGCGGGAGGCAAACTAAACACCACACCATACGTCACTTTGACTATTTTTAATCCGATGAAAATAACCTGGAAGATTATGGGATTCTGGCACCAAAAACCTAGGAATTTTGTAATATTTACACCATTTGCCTTGCCTCGGCTAATAATAGTTCGGAATGGCTTATAAGGTAGCACGCCTGGATAAACGGTTTCTTTTACAAATGAAAGGAGTTTAGAGACTTGTTTTTTTTTGGGAATGTGAAGCCGCATTATTAGAAAGATATACCAGAAATACACGCTTGAAATATTTTATTCGTATGCAAGTCCAACTCTATTGCGGACATTGATTCTGTAACTAGATTGAATAATATTGATTACATCTCGCAATCTGGTAGGTATACAAAAGACTGAACAAGTTTTACATATTTTTATTTCGTCATATATTTTTAAAAAGTTAATTTAGTATGCTGATAATTTTGTATAAGAGTCTTACATATGAAAAGACACTTTGTGAATTTCACACTAATGCATGATGTAAAAATATCATGCAGGTAATATAAGGATTCCTGCGCCTTAAACGTCCCAATCATGGAATGTTTTGTTTACGTAAAAAGTAGATTTTGCCGAAAACTTATAGTAATTTCAGTCGGTGTATGTTTATATACTAACTAAAAATTTTTATATTGAGAGTAATCAGCTCTTTAAGCTACAGTTAAAAATTATGTAATGCTCTAACCAACTATATCAAAACGATCTCTCTAGCATGGAAGCTTTTCTAAATATGGTCAACAAATTGAACGCTTTTTTAAAAAGCTTGTGGCTTTGCAGTAGATTTGTTTTTAATTTATTTGCTTATGTTAACTGAGAGGCAAAAACAAATTTTGAAAAATTTTAGGAAAACTAACTAATTTGGTTTTAACTTAAAAGTACATACCAAATAATAAAAAGAATCTGTTTTTTCATAAACCATGCGTAATTGGCTTTAAATTCTACTAAAACAATTAAGATACGTTAATGGGATTTTACAGATATGAGCTTTATGCACTGCACGGCGAAAGCAAAGTTTGGTTTTAAAATTTCCTACTTAAAATTTCGAAAAATTTGCCGATTTGTTAAACCGCTGGGACATTTAAGCAAGTTAAATTTGGATTTCAGTTGTCTAAAAACTGTAGCTTCAGATTTTCATTTAAAAACAAAGTTTTGTAAATAATCGTAAAGTTGAAATTCATGTTAAAAATTTACTAGGAAATATAGAATGGAGAAAATTTTAAGGTCAGTTCAGATTTAAGTTCATTTAGCTGTCTAATTTCACAATGCTGACAACAAAAATTCTCAAACAACTCAAACCAGAAAAATATGAAGCAATAATAAAACATTTATTCGATTTTTTGGTTCAGTTCACTTACTTGTTTGATTAAAATAGCAACTTTAGCTCGTTGTAGTTTCGATTATATCACAATATTAAATGTATCAATAAATTGTTAGCTGAAAACTAATAAAAATTCTTTATGGAAGTTGAAACGAACATAAAGAATGATCAGGTTTCTTAAATCATATTTAGAAAACATTTTCGACATTGAGTGGTAGAATTTCCATTTGAATAATTATTTAAAAAAAACGCAGATTCCAAAATAACTTTCTCGGCTTAACCAAACCATTTATCATTTATCATTTATTTGAGATTTTTTCCTGCTTGAAATCCCAAAGGTAATATCCAGAAATTGGCAATTGGAATTTTCAACAACAGCGAATAAGTTTATTTTCAAAATGTCTTTTTTTTTAGTGAAAAAGAACTAGTTATGTGAAATGGAAACTGCGTACTGGTCATAAGGCCAAAATCTGGAATAGTAAATATTTATTACTTCAGTTAAATCAGGTTGCATCTACGTCTAAAAAATTTACATCAAGATTCTGAATTGAATAAAATTATCTGGAAACATTCAATTCTAATTACAATTGCTCTATAATATAAAATTGCAATTTGTATAAATTTTTTTATGTTGACTGTCGGCTAATTAAAGTGAAATACATTTTCTTTCGCCTTTTTTTTAACAAAGTTTAGAGAAAATCCTTTTGAAAATTAAGTGCCAACAAGCTGTTACTTAAGCTTAATTAAACCTGCTATTAAGCACTAATTTAAGCACTAAACTACCCACGATCTACTTCGGCAGAAATTCAGAAAAAACGTATTGTAAACTCAACTTTCAAGAGCGACTGGATAAGAACTAAAGAGCGAGTTTTTACATACAAGCTTATTTGAATTTCATCGCTCATTCTATTCTCTGCTCCTGTCGAATATGCTCAATAAAAATGCAAAATATGTAACTTTTTCTAGACATATTCTGAATGGTGATGCTCATATTCAAAACTTCGACTTTACTGCACAAAAAATTAGTTTCTATGCAACCAGAGCAACGAATTCCCGAACGGGCAAAATCTGAAATTAAATCAGCGTTTTCCGATTCTTTTTGTTCTTTGAAAACCAATAGGGCAGAGTCTAGACTAAATTTAATAAACAGTGTTTTCTTTTGTTTCTGGAAATTTTAATTAAATTTTGTGACCATTGAAGCCGTTTTAATTGGCCCATATTTGGTTAATTAGGGTATAACAAAGAGAAGCAAAATGTTGCTTTTTTTGAGTGTCTTAAGTACATTGAAAGCGTTTTTCATTTGCAGAAAAAAGAGGTAGTTTGCTCACAGTTTATTGCCGTTATCAGCGTATTCTCAAATAACTTCAATATAAAGTACAAAGAAAACGAGTAAGCAAGTAATCTCAAATAAAAATTAAGACGTAAACATTCTATGAAAATATAGAGACATGTTTTGCATATTACAATTTTAGCTCCTAAATATTTTTGCAACCGTCTTAGAAAATGTTTCAAATTCTACATATGGTCGAGTCCGAAACATGACCACAAGTAATTAGATTTCTTGCACTTAATAATTTCAGGCATTATAAATTATTTAGAAATTAAGTTATTAATAAAGTTTTTCTATGTTTATTGAGTAAGTAAGATTTAAAAATTATTTTACAACCTTTTGAACTTGTAGGAATTTTTTATTCTCTTTCTCATGACTTGATGGCAAAATTGTAATTTGTAATCAGCATTTTTAGAAATTAATCTTCGATTATTTAGTACTCTATATACCGTGCTTCTTTGGTACTTCTGGCGGTTATTAAAGCAAACTCTCTGATAAATTTAACAATTCAGTGAATAATTTGTGGTAATAATCACAGCATTCATTCCATTAGGTGCGGTGTTTCGATACAGTGTTCAGTAAAATATCACGACACTAATAACTGCCGCATTTAAAATTGCAGCACCTCGACTATCAATAACATCCGTCGGCTTCTAATGAAACATACGCCAAAGTTCTAAAACTAGACACCGGCTACGGTCTTCTTTTTGTTCATTTTCACTGCAAAATGTACATCTTAAAATAGTTTTTGTTCAGTCTGCTCCTGCAGGCGCCAACATAAATTTAAAGAGTCATGATTTTAGAAATCCTCCCGGTTTCCTTTCTTTTTGACCGTAAGGACTTCAGTGAAACATTCTTTTAAGCTTTCATATAGATCTAAAGAATGCCCGCAAAGCCCAGAAAGTTTCTAGTTAATATATTATTGATTGATAGGTTGAAATGAAATAACACAGACATGGGCGACCTGTTCCTATTGCTATGCAATTAGAGTGATTGTTTAATAAAATAAATGTTTATGAAAACAAAAGTCCGATTTTTCGAAATCAGATGTTATATTGTGTATAGGTGGAGAATGTTAACTTGGAATTACTATTAAACGATCTAAAGCAAGTAAACTCAATTCACTTGACTAAATGTTCCAACACAATAAAGAGAACAAAACACTTCCGATCACTAACCTACAAAGACAGAGGAATTAGCACAAACACCGCCACCAAAATATATAAAGCTATTTGTAGACCCTTGCTAGACTCTGGACATATACTCATGACCAACGGAACAGAAAGGACAAAACGTTATATACAAACAACAGAACAAATTGCACTAAGACTAATAACACGAATAAGACACCCCCAAAACCCACTACACAACCCCTCCACCCAACTACTATACGAACGCACAAACATGACAAAGATTTCGGAAAGACTCATACATCTACAGACAAAATGGACAAACAACCCCTACAACTGGAACATACTGAATCCCCTTTGTCTCACAAGACCAACCAGACAATCCCGCTTCCGTTTCCCTACATCAACGCTTCTCGAACACTTACAAACGCAACTGACTACTGGACAATAAAATAATTTTTTATTGTCATTAGAATTGGAAAATTTATTTAATAAGATTGTTAACCTAGAATAAGAGAATTTTCATATTTGTTTTATTTATATTAAGACTACATGTATTAAACAAGGGCAGAAAGACCGATAGGTCGATAGCCTTTTTTAGAAATAAATATGCTTACTACTACTACTGTTCCAACCCTGTTCTCATTTATTTCTTGGAAATAGTGCATTCGTGACCAAACCTCATTACTAACACTCATTTGATCGAGACTCGAAAGATGGAAATACTTATAGTTGGAAGCTTTGCTAATAGGTAACACTCGTGCATCAATTTATTTAAATATTCTCCTAATTCGGCACAAGAACATAATTGGCACTAAATAGGATTACAGTTGAGATGAAATTTAACCCTTCAAATTTTGAATTTTGTTTTTACAAATATCTCAGCTCATAATGACCGAAACTATTGGGAAAACAATTTGCGATAAAATATAGAGCTGCTCATAGAGAAATATCCAAAAGGCCACATTCAAGTTTTAAGAAAGCAATAGCCAAGTCTTAAGCGATTAGAGCATCAGACTACAAAAAATTTTACTTATATTGTAGAAGTAGTAAACATCTTTATTTCTAAAAAAGGCTATCGACCTATCGGTCTTTCTGCCCTTGTTTAATACATGTAGTCTTAATCTAAATAAAAAACAAAGATGAAAATTCTCTTATTCTAGGTTCAACTTATATTGTATTTTATTTATAATTTAGAAATTGACATGTTCCTACTTCTCGCTTCACCATTCAGATAAGAAAAACCATAAAATATATTGCATTTTTAAGACATCTTTCAGGTCTAAACAACTTTTTATTAACTGGAATCCTTTTTTTTTCATATTTTTTAGATTTTCATAGACAAATAGTAACTGAGAAACATTGAATATGGAATAGACCTCGTGGCTCCTATCAAAAATCAATTTATTTTTTTTACTCTTTTAATAAGTTGAATGATTCGAAAATGTAGAATTTTTATAATTAAAATCCCTACCTTGTATTTAATTTCACCGCTTTGTTTTATTATACGATCTAAGTATAACTTAGAGTATAACTTGATTTGATTTTCTTGTACGTGATTTGGATGTACATATTTAAGTGTTTTCGGAAATAATTACAGTTGAATTCAGACCAGTGAAAGGGACTGGCGATGTAAGGGTTTATTTAAGTCTGATATGATCACTTCCTCAGCGTCGTAGATTTTTATAGCTATTTTTTCGGAAGGAACATATAAGTACCAAAGTTTATTAGTAGAGGCTTCAATCTGCCGATCAACTGAGGAATATAAATCCGCACAAAATTATATTAATTGTTAATTATGTTATATGGAACCGTTTGAAGGATATAAAATTGTCAAAATGTGAAAATCTGATCTGAATTTCTAATTGAATCTGATTTGAACAATTATTCAATGGCAAAATTAAACAAGGGCAGAAAGACCGATAGGTCGATAGCCTTTTTTAGAAATAAAGATGTTTACTACTACTCGATGGCAAATTGAGTATCAATATTTTTGTTAATGTTCAAAAAACAATATAATATAAGTGTGGAATATAATATAAGTCACAAATGCAAATAAAAGCAAAGAATAGTTTATAGCGTTTTAGATATATTTTCGAATTGTCTATAGAGTTATATTTATAGAAAGTTTATGGCTGTTACGTTAGAGCAGCCGCCCGTAGACTTTCGACATTCGGAAGATATGCAATTTGAAAAACTAATTTAGCATACAGTTTCAATATACTGATTATCAAACTATACAGAAATAGAAACTGAAATATTCAAACATTGAACTCTGCATGAAAAAAAATATTGGCTGTTTTATCCTGACTGATGTCTAAAATGGATGCACTCATTTACATGAAAGTTATTAACCGAAACACTAAATAGAAAATGATTTAACGATGCTCATAAGCTCATCGCAGGTGGAGTTTCGTAAGTTTATTTAAAAAAAACGTGGCAATAACCATTAGGAAATACAAGTAGGTCTAAAAAGTTAATATATTCAACAATTTTCTTTGTAAAACATATTTTTAATGATTTAGTGACTACCTACAGTAATAAAACAGAACATAATCATCATTTCCATGCAACTCTATAGCGACGAGCATCCTTTAAGATCCGGCTTTTTTCATGAATCGCATTCCTTTCATGTCAGGATCTGAACTCACTGATCTAAATCACTGGCAGCGTGCCTTGTTAATTCAATTAATTTAACCCGTGTACTTCGTTAGGAAATTTTTCAGCTTTATATCAGCGCGAAAAAAAGATGAAAAGTAAATTAAGAAGCACGTGTTTTCTGTGCGCCGAGTAGATAATCAGCTTTTTAGCGTTAGATACATTGCGAATTTGCCTGGCCTTGGTTGAATGTTTATAGATTAACTTAAAAAATTATTCTTGACTTGAATGCCCAACCAAATGTAAAGGTAGAAACATCTAGACATACAAACTGATGATGGTGGAGAAAGACACCGAAACGTATTTGTAACATTTTAAATAATAAACAATAAAATTGACTGAAACCCAGGAAATTTTGAAATAAATTGAAGTATAATATGATGATGATGATAAATTGAAGTATAAGATAATGATTTATATGATGATAAATTGAAGTATAAGATAATGAAAAAATAAAATATAATTGAAGAAGTTGTGAAAATATACACAACAATTAAAAAATTATTCAATAAAATATTGGCTAAAAATGCTTTTTACATAAAGTGCAAATTTTTTAAGTTGATTTATTTATTTTCGCTAACATTCTACAAGACGGTAGATAATAGATATATCGGTCAGAGTGGTCCGTAAGCCTGCAATACTTGAAGTAATCGCTTAAAGCACCCAACGAGAATTTTATAATAGTATTGCTGAGGTTATCGATTGTCGAGAGACAAATTTTCGACATGGTTTCCATGTTTGTTGTTTTTTCAAAAATGGCTAGTTCAATTGCAGCTCAAAAATTCAGTTTTGAGGAGAGAATGGAGATGCTTCAGGAATGTCGCAGTGTATTAATACCAGATGATCGAAACACATTAAATAGCTCACGCTACTGCACACAATGGTTGTAATATCTTGCAAACCATAGAAAATATAATGATGTATATGTATAAAAAAATATCCTGTTCTTCCAATGTCAACCTTAAGTTTTCATATTTCCTACTATGACCGTTGAAATCTCGCTTGAGTTCTTCAGCACAAATTGGGAATTAGAACCCCCTGTTAAGATTTCCAGTACTTTTTCTCTTAAAACATGCCAGCAGATTCTAAGTCTACTTTTTTACGTAGTTTACCACCCCATACCGGACAAATTCCTGTGTCTTATTGATATTATTTCGGTGTTTTATTTTTATGTTGTAAAATGAAATTAACCGAAAATAACTTCCAAATATGTCTCCCACAAACAACATCAATCGACTGTTCATCCGCTCTTTATTTTGGCCAACAATATACAAACTACCCACCTAACTGACAGAAAGACAGCTTGCCTGTTTATGGACATTAACAAGGCTTTTGATAGTGTCTGGCATAGAGGCTTACTATACAAACTATACAAACTACACAGACCAACATATCTACTACACACCATAAAGAACTTACTAGAAAACAGACAACTACAAGTACGAATTGACAAAACACTGTCATTTTCTTTTTCCCCTGAACAAGGCCTCCCTCAAGGATCCCCGCTCTCACCGTTTCTCTACAATATTTACTGCCATGACATATACAATTACAACTTGCCAGACAAAAATCAAATCGACAGATCGGCATACATATTACAATACGCAGACGACACGGCACTTATTGTACATGACAAACCTACTGAGAGAGCAGCTCAAAGACTCCAAACACTAACAAACAACACAATGACATGGTTTTATAAATGGAGACAAACGCGTCAAAAAACCAACTTTTGCTCACAAACCACAGACTCAACGCTGACTCCCCTACAATAACTGCAGACGGCCAAACGACACAACCAAAAAACGACGTAAAATACCTTGGAATCACAATTGACCACAAACTTAAATTCACTAAACACATACGAAACATCAGGGCAGAAACAACAAAGAGAACAAAACACTTCCGATCACTAACCTACAAAGACAGAGGAATTAGCACAAACACCGCCACCAAAATATATAAAGCTATTTGTAGACCCTTGCTAGACTATGGACATCTTCGTTTTTTATTTAGATTAAGGCTACATGTATTAAACAAGGGCAGAAAGACCGATAGGTTGATAGCCTTTTTTTAGAAATAAAGATGTTTACTACTACTATGTCTTCCAATCTGAACATAATTATTTTTCTAGTGGCATATTTGTATTGGTTTTATGAGTATTATACCAAGCAATCTTGTTTCAGATTGGTTTCCAGGATGGCCTCAACACCAACATTACAACAAGCAACCTAACGACGATGGCCTAAGCGAGCAGGATTGCGTGGAGGTTCGAAGAACATACACTTTGCCTTCTACTTCGGTCAATTTAGCTCCTGGATTTATGTGGAATGACCGCGATTGTGCCACACTTAATTACTTCATATGCGAAAAGCTACAAAATGATGGTAAGAGCTTTCCTATAATAACATTTCTTATAATTAATTATAAATACATAATAATCCTTATTTTTTTTATTGAATTTAAGCAATCAATGAAGCAATCTTTTATATAATTCAGTTCCTATAAATACACTTTTGTAGATAATTCTGGAAACCAGCTATATGAATAGATAATGGCATTCCCATCATTAATCACCTGTGGTGACGCGCGACGCTAATTACCGTTCATTTTGTCAAAATTCACTCCTTATGCATTCCCGTTTTCTTCATGCATAAATAAGATACATCATTTACAATCCTCCGGAAAGGAATTACGACAGCACGAGCTCAGTTTCATGTGATACAATGAATTTGTCTCAGTCCACATGTTTTAGTTTTGATTTATTTTCGAAGTTTTTTATTAATGATATTTGTGAGATTTTTATAAACACTTTGTATTTAAATAAGCATCAGAAAAGATAAGAAGCGACCACAACTAGAAACAGTTTCCACACTTAAGAAGAGATTAACTCAAATTTGACTTGAAATTCTCAAATATTCACTCTAAAACAAAAGGAAGCTGGAACCAACGTACATTATTTATTTTGTGTTTTGATTATTGTTTCCTTATAATAATATTTTCAGAAAGTGTTTGTAAATATGTGTGAAAGTACAATAATAATATTTTGATTTGATGTGGAGGTTAGTTATGATTTTCTAATTGTAAATATTGAATGCGCAAAATAATGATTATGACAAAAAATATATATAAAAGATTGATCTCTTTCTATTAAATTAAAAATATTTTTAATTATGATCTGGATAAGTAAATAATTATGAATAATGTAATAAAAAAAGTATTATGTAAATGTTTATAATTAAACAACCGTTGTTTCATAATTGAAACAACGGTGCAAGATGTATGTATAATGTGCACAGAGTAGTTTATAATATTTTCATCACAATTTTTCCACAAAAAAGCCCCAAACAAAACAATATTTTTAATAAATAATATTATAAACAACTCGATAAATTTAATATATTTTCTAATAAATAAAAATTTTAAAACTGCCATTTAAAACTAATAAATTTACAAACTTCTACGTCCATAATAAATTATAATTAACTCGCAGTTCCTGGTCCGGTTTCAATAAGACAAACACAATAACGACATTATAAATGGTTTCGCTTAAAATATCGTTTGTGGCTTTACTGGACAGAGAAATATAGAAGTTTTTTGCAAAAATACAAGAAAATAAATCTTTAAAAAGACATGACAGGCGCGCTCATAGAGGAAATGAGAGAAATACAGAAAGAAAAGACATGGAAATAATGAAATATCAACGTTGAATTCTAAATATTTCATGAATATATTACTTGTAAAATTTTAAATATAACTGCAAAATTTTATATTGCAGTTATTAACTAGTGATTGAATATAGTTTAGTGAATTGCATGATAAAATATTTAACAAATAATTATCGAAATTAAACTTGTTTAATATAATTGAACTGCCGCTTCTAATCGACATTTCATGCTAATATTTTCATTATTACCTGTTGTTACAGAGCCATTGGATGAAATTTGGTCTCCCGATTGCAATCGGACACTGCTACTTTCCAGACAGGCTCCAAGGGCAGCTATATCGAGCCCGGGATTTCCCAGACAGTATCCGGATAATGCAGATTGCGATACGAACATTATTTCCCCATCAGGATATAGAATAATCCTCGATTTTGATGAGTTGGTCATCGAGAATGAGCCAAGGTATTTATAGCTTATATTTTGGTACAAAGCAGGTAAAGGTCAATAGATTTCGGGTTAGTGTACTTTGTAGAATTAAATAGAAAATTATCATTTTTTACAAACAAATCTCAGCTTCATTTGCTATATTTGCTATAGTCTGTAAAATAATATAAAAATTTATTTTGAAATCTGCAATTGTTAGATACGAATATTTTAATAAATTTTAATTAATTTGAAGATAGAAAATTTAAAATCGTATCGCTGCGGAACAAATTTGAAACGTAATGTTTTGCACTCAAATATAGTATACTGCAAAATGTTATTCGCCTGATTTTGCCTCACCCTGTAGGCAATTATTTAAACAGGAAACGAAACTAAATAACTTAATTCTTCCTCTTTTCTTTTTAATAAAACTTTTTATTGCGCCGTTTTTGCCTTTCTCTTTATATTAAATAATTTGTTGATAATTGATAAGCCAGCAAACATTTGATGTTACTCTAATGTGAAAATGATAGAGATTTTGGAAACTCTTTATATTGAGCCAAAAGTTTCAAATTATTGTTTGGTTTTTACTCGTCTTACTACTTTCAAGTAGAAAAACATAAATACATGAGTTTCTTTGCTCTGCGTGGAGTCGGAAACCACATAAACGGTTGCTATTTAATTTAATATTTAAATAGACTAAATAATAATAAAGAGATAATAAAGACACTAAAAGAAATATTGGTGTTTTTTGGTTTAACCCCTTTTAGTATTTGTTACATGCTGTTTACTCAGTTTCAAATAGTACATTAATAATATGTGCATTTCTTAGGTCCAAATTTTCTCTTAAGTATCTATTTTCGTATACTTATTTACTCTTTCACTGTTTAACAATCTTTCAACTATCAAACGGGAAGATGGGATATCAAATATAACAATACTTTTTATACAGATATCCCTTTGGAACGATACATTTATATATAATATGACATTCTATTAAATAGAATCTGATCTGAACAAACAGTGGAAAGTTCGTTTCTACCATTAAATTGAACTTCAACATTTTATTCTCGATACAGACGCCAGTTATACGGGGGTCAATTTGAAAACTTCTCATCTTTAATATCTTTCCAGCAGTTAGAAATATGAAATATCCGAACGACACGTCAATTTTATTTGTAAGGGGGACACTTTAAATTAAAAATTTCAGCATTCTTGTTTCAACCCCCTAGGAGGGGTAGATGTCATCCTCGGGATCTTAAATGGGAATGGGGGTCAAGTGGCACATCCTTTTAAAGGGCCTTCAATTCTCTTTTATTGAGCACACCCCGTATGCTGCAGTACCCAATTCGCATGGCAGAACTTTACATTTTTATAGCTTGCAAAAGTACTAACGATTCAACGAATTTGATTTTTGTATCTTTTTATAAAAATATTTAAAATGAGATTTTAATCTGTTCAATATTAGTTCCAGTTTTCTGACTTTTCCACAGATGGGCCACTTGTAATGTGTCCTCCGAATCAAATCCCGTTAAAATCTGAGTAACATCAGAGTATAGCTAGTAAAAATGTAATTTCCTTCTAAATATAATGTATACAGTAGTAGTAAACATCTTTATTTCTAAAAAAAGGCTATCGACCTATCGGTCTTTCTGCCCTTGTTTAATACATGCAGTCTTAATCTAGATAAAAAACCAATATGAAAATTCTCCTATTCTAGGTTAACAATAGTAGTAGTAAACATCTTTATTTCTAAAAAAGGCCATCGACCTATCGGTATTTCTGCCCTTGTTTAATACATGCAGTCCCAATCCAGATAAAAAACAAATATGAAAATTCTCCCATTCTAGGTTAACAATGTTATTGAATAAATAAGATTTCAGTGGCAAGAAGAAATTATTTTATTGTCCACTAGCGTTAATGTAGGGAAACGGAAGCGGGATTGTCTGGTTGGTCTTGTAAGACAAAGGGGATTCAGTATGGTCCAGTTGTAGGGGTTGTTTGTCCATTTTGTCTGTAGCTGTATGAGTCTCTCAGAGATCTTTGTCATGTTTGTGCGTTCGTATAGTAGTTGGGTGGGGGGGTTGTGTAGTGGGTTTTGGGGGTGTCTTATTCGTGTTATTAGTCTTAGTGCAATTTGCTCTGTTGTTTGTATAATGTATACATTTTATAAAGAAGTTAATATTGAGACGGTAAGATTTCGATTTCGGATTACGTTCCAGGCTACGTTTTTTTATAAGTAGCCAAAGGAGTTGTTCTTGAGGCATCCAAAATATTCATTGGACAACTTTTTGTATGATAATTTTCGTTAATAATTGGGGGCGTCTTTATTGAGTGAAGCAGCTTTCTCTGCGAACATGATTTTGACATTGAGGGTCTCAGTGCTGTGAAATGTATGTATTTGTTTTCCAAAAGATTAGTGCACTTTTCTCAAAAGTGTCATTAGTCAAAAATCAACTCGTGTTACATATGATTCATACATTTTTATATTAAGCGCGTTAGAGCATCTATAGAAGACAGACCAACATCAGAATCCGAAGTAGGGTCCACTTGTTGCGCATATATAAAACATATTTGAATCGAATTTTACTCAAGGATTTAAATAACGTTCGTATGAAATCCAGATAGTTCAGGTTATACATAAGCAGAGTATTCAACATTTATTGTGTCGAAATTAATATGCAGAGATAGTGTTTTTCTGATGAGACACACCAAGAGTAACCAAGAGTCTAAAAGAACTTCACCAACAACTCTTGCTTAGTTCGAAAGCAACGCATTGGTGTTGAACTTCTTCACGGGGAATTATTGAACTCTACTAACCTTTTGAGGATACTGAAATAGCTATCGCACTAAATTCTCGTTGGTGTATCGAAAAAATCAATAGCTCCCTCATGCCACAACTGGAGCTGTGTCCGAAAGAAGCTTTAATGAAACCATCAATATTGCATTAAATGTTTATGAACTTACTTTAAGAGGCTTACTATACAAACTACACAAACTACACAAACTATACAAACTACACACACCAACATATCTACCACACACCATAAAGAACTTACTAGAAAACAGACAACTACAAGTACGATTGACAAAACACTGTCATTTTCTTTTTCCCCTGAACAAGGGCTCCCTCAAGGATCCCCGCTCTCACCGTTTCTCTACAATATATACTGCCATGACATATACAATTACAACTTACCAGACAAAAATCAAATCGACAGATCGGCATACATATTACAATACGCTGACGACACGGCACTTATTGTACATGACAAATCTACTGAGGGAGCAGCTCAAAGACTCCAAACACTTACAAACAATACAAGCGGACATGGTTTTATAAATGGAGACTAACACCAAACGCGTCAAAAAACCAACTTCTGCTCACCAACCACAGACTGAACGCTGACTCCCCTACAATAACTGCAGACGGCCAAACGACACAACCAAAAAACGACGTAAAATACCTTGGAATCACAATTGACTACAAACTTAAATTCACTAAACACATACGAAACATCAGGGCAGAAACAATAAAGAGAACAAAACACTTCCGATCACTAACCTACAAAGGCAGAGGAATTAGCACAAACACCGCCACCAAAATATATAAAGGTATTTGTAGACCCTTGCTAGACTATGGACATATACTCATGACCAACGGAACAGAAAGGACAAAATGTTATATACAAACAACTGAACAAATTGCACTAAGACTAATAACACGAATAAGACACCCCCAAAACCCACTACACAACCCCCCCCACCCAACTACTATACGAATGCACAAACATGACAAAGATTTCGGAAAGACTCATACATCTACAGACAAAATGGACAAACAACCCCTACAACTGGACCATACTGAATCCCCTTTGTCTCACAAGACCAACCAGACAATCCCGCTCCCGTTTCCCCACATCAACGCTACTCGGACACTTACAAACGCAACTGACTAGTGGACAATAAAATAATTTCTTCTTGCCACTGAAATCTTATTTATTTAATAGTATTGTTAACCTAGAATAAGAGAATTTTCATCTTTGTTTTTTTATTTAGACTAAGACTACATGTATTAAACAAGGGCAGAAAGACCGAAAGGTCGATAGCCTTTTTTTAGAAATAAAGATGTTTACTACTACTACTGTTTAGGAACATCGAGTTTATGCAAATGAGCAAAATTTTTCCTAACAAATTTAAAAATGCTTTCAGAAATTAAAAATTCTAGAAAAAGTGGTGCATCTGATTTTCTGGTAAAGTTCAAAGCATTAGTAAAGTTTTCACTAATTTTTACCACTTTTGTCACAACAGTACGAGACTTTCTTATCGCATTTGACCAGGAAGCTCTAGTCTTTGAGACGTAAAAGACATTACATTTCGTACATTTGCAGTTGCAGCTACGACTATTTGGAGATCATTGAACGATCCGCGACTGCATTAGCTTCGAACGTGTCGAATTTGGGTCGACGTCTATGTGGCGACTGGAGCACGAAGCTGAAGCTGTTACGCTACGTCAGCCAGAGTTCACGTCTGACTCTGCGTTTCAGTTCAGACTACAGTCATCACTTTGGCGGCTTCAAAGCTCGAGTTTCGATGGAAAATGGTAAGGTATTTATTTTGTCGTTGATATGTCTTCCTTAATAACCGTCAACCGATTTTCTGATAGGAAATAATTGTATTTATAATTTTCGGAAATCTGACTAACAAACTGGTCTTTAATAATGATTTGTTCGATGTGTGTGTTCCCAATTCTGTTAATTCCAATAACACTCCTCACAAGAGTGCCCAAACATCCCACTTCAGTTCTCATCTAAGTTCCTACTAAATCTCGGTATTGCTTCTCGTCTCTGCACAAAATTGCAATTTTTCCTTAATAATTTGTATTTTCGTATTTTGCATTTTGTGTCGTGCTTATAAACTATACATAACTTTTTATTTTGACATTTTCCAAATCACATTGTTTTTGTTGCAGTGTGATTCTTCCGATTTTTATATTTAGTTATTCGATGTCTCTCATCGCTTCTTCCCTTAATTTTGATTAAGTTCTTTCTGTTTTAGACTTCTGATTGTTAGTTACATTGAAATCCTGTAGATTGTTTATGTCGGATTATATTGCTTTTAATATGTTTCAAACTTAAAATTTCATATTTTATTTACTTATGTGAATAGGACTTCAATAAATAAATAACAGCGAGGATAAGCAAGCCAGACTTATTTCAACCCTAATTTTAAAGGTTTGAACAATTTTTTAAAAGCAAAAACCCGCCGAGATTCTTTATAACCCTGAAGCTGTATTCAAAGACCCTCAAACGAGCTTTTTCGTTCGATTGTTTGCTCGTTTGCTTTCGCGTTTTGTCTTGTTTTTCCGGGCGTTTTTTCGTATTGTATTTTTTCTTAAACTAACAATTTTATCACCATTGCTTTATTTTGGGTGTTAACGTTTCGTCTCGTGTGCTTTTATACAATTTGTAAATTCATTGTTCTGTGACAAACTCGAATAAACCCAAAAAGTTAGTGATGCTGACAGGAGAAAAAATGGTTCCATTGAAACAAGAACTACTTTGAATGATAAGGGCTTGAAAGTTATATCCAACAGTTTGTATGAATAGCTAAATGCAACCGCGTTATAAAGTACGTATAATATCATACATGTAGGTCAGCAGGAACGAAATTGTTTTCTACATTTTATTTATTATCAGGACAATGAAAAAATTTTGTATTCAAGCACGTTTTAGCTCGGTGAAAAATTTCTTCCATTGAACTACAAAGGATAAAAATGTAACTTTTTGCACTCTCTTTTTGCATTCTGAAAAGAACAAACCCTAAGTTACAGATTTTGTCAACCCAATAAGAACAACATATTAGTAACTATATAACATATAAGCAAATAAACAAGTTTAAAAGTGGATATATGGATAAAAACATTCAGTGGATAATTAGACCCAGAAACCGTGCCAGGAAACTGATGCAAAAAATGTGTTCTTTGCAAGTTCCCACTGATCACGCAGACGCAGCTTACCATTTAATCGAAAAATATTTCTTAATTGCTTAAATGTTAATTGCAAGAACTTGAGGTATTGAAGTCATAACTGATAACAAGTTCTTAACCCGCTTTTCTTTTTAAAAAATCCACGGAGGTGAAATATGTGAATTTTCTACCGTTGATCTAATGTCTGTCTCCATACAATTTTTGTAAAGGAAAGTCATTTTGACATGGTAAGCGATAGATTATATTCGTACTATCAACAAGTGGGCGCGTCATCTCCTTTTACTTGGCGTGTCCAACATTATTTAAGCGGAGTTTTCTTGAGTGTTGGATTAAGAGACGCTAGCGAAAATCGTGGCTTCTTACCTACTACAATGTATACTATTGCCTACCTAAATAAGTTCGAATTCTTTTAAAAATACCCAAATTGATACCCTTGAGTTTCTTAAGGAGCTAAATTAATCCAAATTTGACTTAAATACCGGGGATCAAAGAAATCGAACAGAGCAAAAGGGGAACAAAGTTTTCTTTCCTCTTTGCAATTAATTCATGTTCATAGTATTCAGATGGTATACCAATGACACGGTTTGCTTTTAATGCGTAAAAACCTTGCAGAATATTTCCATTATTTTGAAAGTTTCCCTCACAAAAATGTATCATTTCACATAATATTTCAGCCATGCAATGTGGTGACGATCGACTTCACATGTTCAACGACGCCTGTTACTTAGTGGTTAATTATCCAGAGGTAACGTGGCCTACAGCTCAGCAAATTTGCCGAGGAATGAAAGCTCTATTGGCGTCCATTGTCAC
This sequence comes from Dendroctonus valens, assembly GCA_024550625.1. Lineage (NCBI taxonomy): Eukaryota > Metazoa > Arthropoda > Insecta > Coleoptera > Curculionidae > Dendroctonus > Dendroctonus valens. The sequence goes on along the minus strand of JAJTJO010000675.1, from coordinate 136,698 downwards.
CCCCGAAGAGGGAAGATTTATAACCACCATCATAAGAAAGAACTCCGAATATAGAACGAGCGCTCTTTATTGGTTAGTACATTTTATGATCCATCATTTATTATCGAGCACCTATTCACATCAACGTTCCTTGATCGAACATTTACTCAAGATTTTATTGGAAGTGGCTCTGAGTGGAAAACTTTGACTTGGGTTTCCTGCTCGTAAACTTTGACTTTCACAGAGCCTTTTTAACTACAATTTAGTTTTGTTGAAGTACCTATTCAAGACTGTAACCCGAAGGGGTCAAACAGTGAAGGTAAAGAATTATTCAGTTTAGATGGATTTTTAAATGTAGAAAGAACTTGCAAATAAAGGATAAATCATTTGCCCACAAGTATAAGAACTTTTGTAATACTGAGTTAAATTGTTTCCCGTTATCTCAGATAAATCCAACATTTTCTTATAAACACATATTTTTTCGCTTTATTTTATGTTAGATCTCTTGATAAATGTTGATAAACGTTACGAATTAGAAATAACAAAAACATATTTGTGGACTATAAAACTGTTTTGATTTTTACTAGAAAGTTGCACCTTTAAACGAGTCATTCCGTTTTGGTATCTATTCAGACGAGATTTCCATTATAAAAAATATTTTATTAAAGAAAATATGAAATTTTGGTATAAGAGTTCAGCCCAATTTGTCTTAGTATGAGAACTGAATAAGCAAAATATAATTGAAAATGTATTAATATTTGCCTTTTGCAGCCATATTTAAATTAAAAAATATACTAAAAGCAGATAAATTTACTCAATTACCCATTTTAGTAAAATCGTAGATTAATACCCTGACTCTTTTAAGCTAGAAAGCAAAACTATAATTTGCATAAGATGCTAAATTGTGGGACTTGACAAAATGTCGTACCAAAGTAATGCGAATTAAACTTCTGGCTAGCTAAAGCTGGAAGCATTTAAAGTTATGTTAAAAGTTGTCGGTAGTTGATTCTGCGAACAGGAAGTTTCTACTAAATTAGAATCAACTTCATTCAATAAAAATTGGCTCGAAAATATTTACATTGCTTCTTCTCAAATTACCATTTGTCTACCTCTTGCCAAGCAATAACAAATGTAGCCAAAATATGAAAACCAAATAATTTTACTCCATCAGTATGAAGACAAGAACCAGAGGCTGAGACCAACAAACTTATACAGTCACCATGATTAATATCCAAAAAAATATATATTTTTCTTACTCAAAATATTTGATATATCTTCTACATGCTACACGAGCAAACTTTAAAATCCGGGAACATTAATCACGCTGTTGCAAAACGTTAATCCGCTGAACTTTATATCTAAGTCCTTTACACGTTCTCCTGCATTGGCCTAGGTTAGGAGGAAAAGCAGACCCAGCTGCGGACTTTAAGTGGATGGATGGAAGTTCAATGGATTTTCAAGGGTGGCTGCCGGGCCAAAAACCGTCCGAGAATGACCTGCTGGACACGGGACAAGATGCGAGATGTATCGGAGTTCAGTGGACTCCTTCACCAACTCCACTTATGCCTAGTGGTCTCTATTGGAAGTCTCGGAGGTCAGTTAGCAATAAATCTAACCCAACTACTCCTTCAGATTGATTAACTAACGATTAAGAAATATTTCGAGTTCAGTTTATATTAAAGTCGAATGTTCATAGACATAGATACCTATATGTAAACAGTTACTTTGTTCGATCTTATAAACAACATATTAAATGTCTTTGACACCTTAATTTATTCGTAAAGAATAAATGAAATATCAATTTCATGGTCCCACTTTCGCTGACGCTATTTAAGAATATTGCGATTTTAAGACTTTTAGAATGGTTTCTTTCCTGACGTTTCACATGCGCGAGCGGCTTACATCATCAGAGGTTGATGCTGATAATCTCGCACGTAGCAGATATCAAGATATGGGTTGTTATGTACTGATATGTGCATTGGCATATTTTCATACATAATATATTTTTACTATGGAATTTATAGAATACCTGGACAAGTTTCAGTAAAATCGTTCAGATTCCAAATTTACTAGTAATCATTTTTTTATTTCGCGCGGCTTTAAGTGTGTTATTAACCAAAAGAACGCACAACGTGTGGTTTCATAATTAAACATTTCTTGAGTAATATATAAATACGCTACACAGACAAAGAGAAAGCGGACGCATTCGCCAGACACTATCAAAGGGCCTTCAGGATATCGACAAACCCTAACTTCGACAATGACAACTGGAACTTGATCAACGACTGGTACTTGAACTATTTTAACAACTCACCAAACTATGCCTGCACACTGATCACAGACACAGAGTACGATGAAGCCCTAGCCCACATCAAAAACACTGCACCGGGGAAAGATAAAATTAAAGCAAAACTATTGAAAAGCCTAACTCAAGAAACACACAAACTGATCCTAACTGAATTGAACAACTACATCACAAATGGCAGAATCCCAAAATCATGGAAAAACCGCTTAATAATCCCTATACCCAAAAATGGACTGGACAATACACAACCGAGCAATTACAGACCAATTACACTGCTACCAGTACTTAGCAAGGTTTTTGAGTACATAATAGGGCAGCGACTGGGAAAACTGGTCGGAAAGTACATACCATCGTATCAGTTCGGATTCAAACATCAGCACTCGACTTTTCATCATTCACCCACTCTTCACTCTGACTAACAATATACAAACAACCCACCTAACTGACAGAAAGACAGCTTGCCTGTTTATGGACATTAACAAAGCTTTTGATAGTGTTTGGCATAGAGGCTTACTATACAAACTATACAAACTACACACACTAACATATCTACTACACACCATAAAGAACTTACTAGAAAACAGACAACTACAAGTACGAATTGACAAAACACTGTCAATTTCTTTTTCCCCTGAACAAGGGCTCCCTCAAGGATCCCCGCTCTCACCGTTTCTCTACAATATATACTGCCATGACATATACAATTACAACTTACCAGACAAAAATCAAATCGACAGATCGGCATACATATTACAATACGCAGACGACACGGCACTTATTGTACATGACAAAACTACTGAGGGAGCAGCGCAAAGACTCCAAACACTAACAAACAACACAATGACATGGTTTTATAAAAGGAGACTAACACGAAACGCGTCAAAAAACCAACTTCTGCTCACAAACCACAGACTCAACGCTGACTCCCCTACAATAACTGCAGACGGCCAAACGACACAACCAAAAAACGACGTAAAATACCTTGGAATCACAATTGACCACAAACTTAAATTCACTAAACACATACGAAACATCAGGGCAGAAACAATAAAGAGAACAAAACACTTCCGATCACTAACCTACAAAGACAGAGGAATTAGCACAAACACCGCCACCAAAATATATAAAGCTATTTGTAGACCCTCGCTAGACTTTGGACATATACTCATGACCAACGGAACAGAAAGGACAAAACGTTATACACAAACAACAGAACAAATTGCACTAAGACTAATAACACGAATAAGACACCCCCAAAACCCACTACACAACCCCCCCACCCAACTACTATACGAACTCACAAACATGACAAAGATCTCGGAAAGACTCATACAGCTACAGACAAAATGGACAAACAACCCCTACAACTGGACCATACTAAATCCCCTTTGTCTTACAAGACAAACCAGACAATCCCGCTTCCGTTTCCCTACATTAACGCTACTCGAACACTTACAAACGCAACTGACTAGTGGACAATAAAGGCTCTTCTTGCCACTGAAATTTTATTTAATAATATCGTTAACCTAGAATAAGACTACATGTATTAAACAAGGGCAGAAAGACCGATAGGTCGATAGCCTTTTTTAGAAATAAAGATGTTTACTACTACTACCATATAAATAATTTTATGGTCTGAACATGTTTATTAACTTTTTTTAGGAAAACCTCATTTTTACCGTTTTATCGGCAACTTTCATTTCATTCCTTAATAAAGACATTTCGCATATTTTCCTGACTGTACTTTAATTCATTCCAATATATTCCTGGGTTTCAGTCAATTTTACTGTTTATTATTTAAAATGTCACAAAAACGTTTCGGTGTCTTTCTCCACCATCATCAGTTTGTGTGTATAGTTCCCAACATGGCAAACACTCAACTTAGTTGAGTTGAGTGTTTGCCATGTTGGGAACTATACACACAAACTGATGATGGTGGAGAAAGACACCGAAACGTTTTTGTGACATTTTAAATAATAAACAGTAAAATTGACTGAAACCCAGGAATATATTGGAATTAATAAAGACAATTTAAGTCTAGCAGTTTATAGCGATTTTAAAATTAACTATTTTACTGCAATACACCCCCACAAATATTTTATAGTCCAATACACTCAAGTTGATGTCTGTAATACAGAAAAGTGTAGTAAAGTTCTTCTTCAGAACAATTTTCCTGGTTTTATGTGCTCAAGTTCGACGTACTGCATCCTAGAATAAAGCAACTTGTCTACTAATATAATTTCTAATATTAAACTAGGAGAGCCCAACCAAACTTTACTTGAGCTCTCGTCATTTCATATTAGATAAGCTCGAATGAAATATAATTTTTAGCCGGAAATTCTTCTTGACATTTTGGAATAATTCTTGAAAATAAATTGAGTTCGAAGAGATGGTTCCAATTTTATTTTCAAATTAATTGCATTGAAATCTAATTTGTTTCAGATGCAGCCAAGTTGGAGGTTACGTTTGCAAAAAAAAGCGACAGCTCTTGGATTCATCGATCGACTTCAGTAAAACAATCGAAAGCTCAGAGGGAACGTTGACCACTCCGAATTATCCTGAAAATTATTATAACAACTTAGATTTTTTAGTCAAAATTATTGGTCCAGAGAGAACGAGACTGAAAATAAGGTACTGACTGATTTGCTTAGCAGATTTCGACACCATTTTTCAAAACGTTTAGACAGTGAAAGCGATCAAATGCTTAAGAAAAATGCAATTTGCTTGCAACTTGTTCCTGAGTTGCTGCGATTGGCAGATTCGAATTCTTAAACTTAAAAGGTTTTCTCTATTGCCGCAGATTCTCTAAAATCGACATCGAATTGCAGTTGGAATGTCTCTACGACTACGTCGAACTGAAATCGGTTACCAGAGCGGACAAAAAGATCCAGGAAGACCCTAGCAGGTTTTGCGGCACCCACTCTAAACAAATGGAACGGTTTGACTTCGTTTCTCAAAACAACGAAGCGGAAGTGAAGTTTCATTCCGATTATTCGGTCACTGGAAGCGGGTAAGACTGAACTGAACGGTTTATATTTGTTTACTACTATGGCAAATTGCTCATCGAATGTTCGTTTAGCCGACAGTTGTCGTTATTACCTTGATTTTTTATTGATTTAGATAAAGCTGAGTAGGCATAGGCGGTGGCGTAGGAAAATAGTTTAAAATGTTTTAGTTTTCTTGAAAAAAGAGCAATTCAACTCCCTGGAGAAGTGTCGAAGCGGTTCTAAGACGTAAAATACTTTCCAATATTTTATACTATAAGTAGATTTCTTGAAGTATTGGGTTCGCCCCCGAGATATTATTCATACATATTTCTCAAAAAGTGAAAAGTTTTAATCTCATAATAGTCAACTCTTTATCGATCAGCATTACAATCGGAAAAAATAATTCTCATGATTATCATAAAATTTTCAATAAAATTTTACATATACTTATATATTTCTAGTTGAGAATAAATACTGATAAATTTCTGGTCTGATTAATTCTTCATTTGAATAGAAAAAACCATTTGTAATCAAATTAATAAATTTTGGCGAAACAATGCATTTCAGTTTTTGGTAAAACTAAATGTTAAGTTAATCTTGAGTATTATTCACTCTGATGCAAAAATGAACCTTGGAACCATGAAGGTCTACGGGGTGGAGTGGCCATAGCGGTCAAAACAACGATCCCATACAGGAGACTGCCACACAGACAGTCAGCAATAGAGAACGTTGGAGTAGACCTTCCTGATGGTGTTTTGATCTACTGTGGATCCTCTACCTCAATACGCCTACAGGCCACTGACGATCCATTCTTTTCAAACACTAATAGGGTGTTGCTTATAGGAGATTTCAATGCCCGTTATCCACTTTTTAATGACCTGGACGGAAAAATGTAGCTGGCAATTTTCTAGCCAACTACATTCGCGATGATAGCCTACTTGTTATACCCATAAATTTCCCAAAGCAATATCCCAACAATGGAGGAAACCCATCCTTCCTTGACTTCGGAATTTCCAAAAGACTCACCAATCTCACGGAGATGGTGGTTATAGACGGCCTCAGCAGCGACCATTTGCTCATTTATATTGATATTAAAAATTTAAAGCGCTCACAAACTAACGACTTTCGATATGCATATGAGAATTTCGATTTTTGCGAATAGCGAAAGAGACTACAAGACCTTAGGCGAATTCCGAACCAGATCAATACTGTCCAGGCTGTAGGGCTTCCCATAAAAGGTCTGACAAGGAATATACTACGGACACAGCAGGCTCTGACCAAAAAGTACCGAACAGGCCGCGGCGAGACAACCTTCCTGAGGAAATTCTGGACCTTATTAAGGCGAAAAATCGAATCAGGAAGCGTTGGCAGCGGTTCACACAATCTGCCGATCGTATAAGGGCAGCAGAGCTTGCACGAGACATACAGCGTGAAATTTCCGCATACAGAAATTTTACCTGGGCGGAAAAGCTACATGGAAACTGTCGAGAAGCCTCCGAAAAGGCTACGAGCAAGTCCAGTCCTGGATAAAGAGGGGCGGAGTTACATTACCACCAGTGACAAGTGCGAGCTGCTCGCTGACTTTTTCGCAGAAGTACACAAAGTCCATCCAGCCCTTCAAGATAACGAAATAGAAAGACAGACCGTTATTTTTGTAAAACGGAAGTACCCCATACCACCCTCGATTTTGCTTAGCTGCTTAAGAAAATAAAAAGAATATTTTGTTATCAATTATACTATTATTATTAATGCAAAAGTTGATGGTTTTTGAAATACAGGGTCTCAAAGTTCAGATTTAAAATTTTGAAAAAAATTTTTTTATAATAAGACTACCTGAACAAAATTTCGTACCGAAGTGTTTTTTAAGACAAAAACTTAGAATCCGTTAACATTTTCAATGCATATTGATGTGGACGCTCTCAGACATAACACTGCTCTCAAAAGGCAAATTTCTTTCTCGTCCATTAGTTTTCATCCTTTTTAAAGAGAGTGTCAGACAGCGTCATCAAACTGCATAGAAAAAGTTCACGAATTCTAATTTTTCGCCGAGTAGAATCATACTCGAAGTGAAATTTATTTCAGTTAGTTGCCTCACAAGCAAAATAACATTTTTTTTGGTATTATCTATTAATAATAATTAATAAAAATAATAATTAATAATTAATTATAATTAATAATTAATCTATAATATATTTAGTTATGAAACTCTGTTGTATCTGTGGCAGGCTTTCGTGAAAAAAAATTACAGGGATAACTATAAAGAACTATTAGTCATCCTGTATAAAATGTTTGCAATTAATGCATATATTCTTGAAAAATTACTTTTAGAAACCAGCCGCATTTAGATGTACAAAATGCTCAAATTAAAAAAAACTCTAATAATAGAAATCGAGCAAAGACGTTGAAGCAGAGCGCGAAATAGAACAAAAACGAAAAGAGTTCATAATAGACTCGAAAAGCTGGCTTTTTGGTACATGAGAGTTGCAGGAAAACATTTAACACCTCATTACTTTAACGCCACTAAAGGTCTTGGAAAATCATTTGCCTAATAGTGCCAGAAAATAAGCCAGCAGCGAAAGCAATCTCTTTAAAAAACGTTAATGTTTTATCAAACCGAATCCTACACTGCTCAGAAAAAAATAAAAAAGAAGTGCAGACATGTTTTCCAGAATGTTCAGTTAGGGAGAAATGAAAGCTTTGAGCTATACAGGCATGAGAAAAATTGCTTAAAGGAGAAAAAAATATAAAGCATTGACAAATAGGTAAGTAATTAATCCAATGCAAGAAAAAGCATGTGCAGCAGATATCTATAATGCCACATGCATTTCAACGGCTGCAGTATTTAAACTTAATTTCCGAACACAAAGAAATGGCTGATTATTACTCTGAAGAAGCGATAATTTTTCATCAAGGAGGAGAACTTTTTGGAAGCGCTGTTAATCGCGCTGTAGCTGCACAAATCTCTATTAATGGCTTTAAAACGAACATAATTTATCGCTGTACACCGGATTTGTGTTAAAATTTATTTTAGCTATTAGACTATAAATTAATTGCAAGAGGAGCACCGAAAAACTTTGCAAGAGAGTGTACGCAATAATCCAAACACTAACAGATTTGCTGAACGCCTTCCTCTGGTTCAGTCAGTTCTGTTCTGGAAGCTTACAAAATGCAAAAGAAAGGCGGGGCAGAAATAGAATAATTCTTACCAGAAAACTAGAAAAATGTGTGCTTGTGCCAAAGTTATAGACGAGCGCCAATTACCAACTTGCTCAATGTTCAAAATTTAAAACAGGTAGTAATAAAAATTACTTGGCAATTCAAAGATTCTACAAAGCCAAAATAAGCAGCTTTCGTATGAAAGTTGGAGTTAAGATTTTTCTATATAGTTCCATAGTAATGGGCTGAAAATCACGAAACAAAATGGAAATACTCGGTCAAAATTCACTTCAAAGGACATGAAATAATTTATTTGAAAGGAAACGCGTAATTCATCAGCTTTGTTTTTAATAGGGCATTTTGCTCTAAGTTTCCCTTTGTTTTCCTCCGGAAAAAATTTTAATTAATTTGTTAATTTTACAAGATTTTCGTAAATTCATGAAACTTACTAGGGGACGGCCATTTATCAAAGCAGCAATATTATATTTTATATGAAAAGCTAAAAATATGTTTATAATATTTATATTCTTGTCCTGGACGAATCCCTAAAACCAGAGGCAGAGCTGTTTGAAGAGAACAGAACAAATCTCTACAAATCCGCTACAAATATTTTCGCTATCAAGCAAACATTATTCTTCTCGGTTAATAAGAGGCCTCAAGTTAATGGAGGAGCTAAAATAATTCCCGATAGTAAAAAAATAATAACTTGGCTGAAGCGTCGTCAATAATTCAATTAAGGTTTTAACCTTATTTTCACTGCCTCTGCGAAATACAAGGGAGACAATATAAACTTCTTTATTAATAAATAAGGGGATTGTTCGTACACGGTTATTCACACATTTAATGGCCCCATAATGCGCTTCTGGTGTAATTTTTTTTATTAGAAATAAAAAGCGAACGCACACATTGATGGAGATTATAAATGGCTTTTGTTAGGTTGCTGCAGCTATACAGGGCTATAAATGTTTATGTAGGTATCTGGGTTTATTTTTCATTTCTTCACCGACATCAAGTCGTCAAATAATTATGGCTTTGAAAAGATTGCGGTTGTTATACTGGAACAGTATAACTGGAAGGGAGAAGCTGAATATCAAAACAGAAAACTTCCAAAGACCGGCCTTCAAAAATAATTCTTTGATTACAAGCAAAACTAACTTATGTAAAAAGTGATGGATGCGTGAAAATATAACCAAAAATCTTTACAATCAATGCAAATACTAAACAATAAAATTTAATTTCCAGTTTTTCGTTGACATGGGTGGCAGTGGACGTATCAGCATGTCCCACTCAAACTTTAACTGCCCGCGAAGGGGTCATTTCCAGCCCGAACTATCCAGATTTTTTACTCGCACATCTTGACTGTTCCATCCTCATCCAGGCACCCCCGGGAAAACGAATTTGGCTCGAATTCACGGACGTCGACCTCGGTCACAACAATTCGGAAGCGATAAATAACAGCAACAAGAAAGAAGCCTCAATCGAGATGCAACTGGGCAAAAACCTGAACAGTTTCAAGCCTTTCCAGATGAAGGAACTTTTAACGGATGGTAAGATTGAAGATCTTTTGTTGGTAGTAAATTTATATCTAGATAAAGCGGTTTTAAGGTAAGAAAAGTAGCTGAAAGCTTTTCCTCACATCCTCTAAATAATATTCAAACAGTATAGATATTTTCCTATCATCCCCTAGATGCTTGTAAGATCGTAAATAAACAGAATGAAGAACTCCATTTATTCCAAACAGTAAAATATTTTGCTAATCATAATCCATAATCTTAGGATCTCATAACTACAAAATGTTACTTCCTTACTTTGTGTTTACTGGAGTAAGAACTGTTGCTAGTTACTCGTTCCGTATAATTCTGCTACAAACAATGCCATTGGAAAAGTGTAAACAAAATATTTAGGCTGTGGTTCACATACTTAAAGCGAAATATGTAAGAGCAAAAAGAAATATATACGGGAAAATACATAAATATTCAATAATCTCGTTTACAATACGGTTTATTTGAAAACATGCAGGTAGTGCTTTAGACGGTTCAGCAGGTCTACGTTCAATTACAAAATTTGTATTTTGCAATTAATTTTCTGGTTAGCCCACATTTGAAATCCATTCGAACTCACCGGCCCGGAATCCTTTACGAGATGCTATAGGAGTTTACTCATGGATATTTTTCTGTTTAATTGAACTTCGTTCCATTTGCGTTCACAAGCAATTCCATAGCGGTCAGTAGGGTAAATATAAATCTGGGCAGATAACGAATTTTTGTCACGCTTGTGGCTTTCTATTGCTTTTAATTACTGTTGCTTCATTCGGTCATTTTTGCAGTCAAGGCGTTGTTTTTTATGATATTCGCAATTATTTTAAGCAAAGGAAAATACTTGCAGATATATTTAGCCTCAAGTTTTCAGCAAAAGTTGCAGGTTTTATCTTAGAAAGTCTAGCATTTTAAGATCGCGAAAATGGATATTCAAGTCCGATTATCGTCAAAAAAATATAGTTTTTTATGAAACTTGAATACATTTATACATAGTCTCCTGTATATATAGTTATATCTGTAGGTTTTTGTGAAGATCGATTATATTAATAAAAAAATAAACACAATTTAAATTTCATTAATAACAAAATGTAATGTAAAAAAGAATGCCTTTGATTTGAAGCCGTTTAAGAAATTTGCCTTCATTCAATAAACAGAACGTTTTCCAACGACAAATTTTTCTAAAGGTATATATGAAATAAAAATAAGCAAAAGCTAAAGCGTAAGCTTTTATAGAACTATTTATCATTCCTAAAGCAAACGCTCCTGCGACTTTTAATCTGCTTGAAGTCGAGGCAATTTTCCCTAATTACGGCAACTGGAAATTACAATACTAATGCTTGAAATTGCCTAAATAATATTAGGTATTTAAGAACCGACCAATTATCTGGGAAATAAGGGTGCTTATGTTCGTCGTCTTTTGTTATCTTTCCATTACTACCTACCTGCCTGGCTGCTGTAAATTTTAATAAAAAGAAGACAAACTTTGCCGGTATGTGTCAGTTTCCTGTGGGCAGTATAAATTGCTTTATCGTCATACTGCAGGAAACAACAATATTGACGTTGATTAAAATTAAATAAATACAGAACAGACGAGCAAAAGCCGTATTACTTAAGTAACAAGTTTCAGAAAAAATTCTCCATTTTAATCAAATTTAACTTTTGAATGTTTATTTGGTGGAAACAGAGGAAGCAACTATTAAGGATGTTCGCAAAACTAACTAAAACTGTTTCAGGCACTTTCAGTTTTACGAAGACTTTTTACTAAATGTGAATGTCTTTCGTTATTAAGCTGTGGGTATGGCTTTGTGAAACTTCAGCAATTTACCCAATTATCTCCATTAGTTCTTGCTCAGTTACACCAGCTTTAGTTGTTACGTAATGGGTTATTTCGAAAAAAGTTTGCAGGGCTTTGTTACAGAATTTTTGTTTTCTCAAAATTTAATAGTCGCTTTTTTAATAAATATTTTGCATATACTAAACAGATGCCTAAAAACACTAATACATAACAGACTTATTAAAATACGCTAGCCCAAAATTTGATGGCATTTATCGGTGATTTAGTATATGATTTAAATTAATAATTAAATGTTAGATTTGCTGTCATACCTGATAAAATTTTATTGAAACTGCGTTTTTTGAAGGTCTAATTACATATAACATAATTCACTTCATTTAAAAATGTTGAGAAAAATATGAGCTGCTGTTCCCTATAGAAATTAAATATTTATTGTAAATATTTATATAATATTATATTAATTATTATTTATTTCAAATGAAACTCATTTTTTTATTGTAAAGAATTTATGAGCTAATAATTGCGCGTAATAATTTGAACACACAGTAGCTGTGCAACCGAGAGTTATATCAAATTTCATATTCAGCGCAAATATATTACATGGGGTGTAACAAATTTAGGATTTTAGTATTGCAATCTCGTACACGGTAAGAGAGAAAAAGTCCGTTGTTTTATGGTTAAGTTGTGCATTCGTATGTTGAAAAGACAACGTGTTTTATATGTTCAAAAATTCATTTTAAGGGAAGTAGCGTTTGCAAATTCTTACTAATCTAGAAAAGGTAATGAAAGTGAGATCTTGCGCTTAAAAGGAAGAGTTCTGGCATAAAATTCGTGTTTTGTTAAAATAAGTGTAACCAATTAAGAATCAACAAAAGTAACGCCAGTTTTTATTCATTTATATTTCATGGTGTTCAACTGTTCACTAAAATTGTTTGTTTTTGTTAAAAATGTTACTTTACATATCACCATTCATCAATTGAACCTAAGCCTTGAGATGTATGACTTGTATATGAACAACAAATGCATAAACAAAATTGTGGAAGACTTGAAAATGTTATAAACATAAAGTCAAGCACTTTGTCACAAGAAGGAGACAGGGTGTTAAAGTTTCAAGACAGTTTGCGCTTATCATCGTAGGTGCCACTGTGTTTGGAGGGGTTTTCTTTCTGTGGTATACAAATTGATAGTTATCCTCTACACAATCCGCCGCGTCAAAGATTTTACAAATGATCAAGACATAGATTACAGTAAGAAAGAATCAAGGTGCTCTCTAGCCTCGTTCAAAAATGTATATATCTAGTTTAAAGGTTGTAAAAAATGGAACTTCCTCCAAGAAGAACAACAGTCAAGCCCAGAAATTGGAAACGAATATCTTGCTGAATATACGAAAATAAATTTACCCTTTATAAATATGTTACCTTCAGGGCCTATTTGAGGTTTCGAATAATGTAAATTATTTATGATTTAGCAAATGAGTATGCAAATGTTTAAATGATTATGAATAAAAATGTAAAACAATCATTTAAAATCAAAAATAATAAAATGTTCAATTAGAATTATTCAATTTAACATTATATCAATGCTTCTTAATTGCAGGCAATTTTATTTCATTGGACCAATTAATGAAAATAAGACTTCAAACTGGAAAGCATGCCAAAGGCAGAGGATTTCGTGCGTTATATAGAACCTCTGACGAAGGATCTATTGAAGAAAAGATCATTTTTCTTGAGAGCAACACTTCGGGTACTTACTAAATTTGATGGAAAACCAGAGAAAAGAAAGTTATTATATTTATCGTGTCTAGGTTTTCTTCAGCATCTAAACTTTCCTCAACGGTCTCCTCCAAATCTTGACTTCTTGCAACGTTTGATTGCACCACCTGGTTATGTGATTTCCATGGAGTTTCATGCAGTAAAGTTGAGTCACTTGGAGTGCAGCAACGAGAATGGGCTCATAGAAATATTTGATAGTTATTCCGATGCCAATGGAACGCTTTGGAAACTGTGCCGTCAAACCATCGATGAACAACGAGGTAATGTAATTCTGATAAACTCGTTGTAAAAATATAAACCACTTTTGAAAAATTTTCGAAGTAATTTGGTCTCGCTTTGCTTGCAGAACACGATGGGCCTTTTACCAGTCCGGCTATTTTTATAAAATCTTTCCTGAACTCAATTCAGCTGCGACAGAAAAGCGGGATTCTAGGCAGTCCTTTGAACTGCACCCTTAAAGTACTGCCCGACGAAGAATTCAAAAAGAAACTCATCAATTTTGACCAACGAAACGTTGAATCTTGCAAACCCAATCCATGCCAGAATGACGGAAAGTGCACGAATAAGAAATCGAAGAAAATTTGCCAGTGCATAGGCCATTTTACAGGTGAGATTTTAATAGTTTATCAGGGACCATAAAAGTTACATAAAAATTGCAGATTTTACTACAATTTTAATGCCGAAAATTCTTAGTGGAAGGTCATTAAAGGCACATAAAAGTTGCTCTTTAAACACATTCACATGCATGAATGTTTTTATGCAACAGTTTTAGGGATATGAAAACGTATTTTGAATTTAGCAACTTAAACATGGTTCTTCTTTAATTTGCTTTCCAACTTCCTCTTCCACTTCATCAATCGTACTTTCAATACATCGAAAAATGTCTAGCGATACTTCGATTTGCATGCTTTGGATTTCACACTCTGTATCTGCTTTCTTACGCCCTTTCCCTCAACTCTTTCCCTCAAGTGCCATATACAAAAGAAATAATTGCTTAAATAAATTTCCTTTAACTGTTGGGATGGGAGCGGAGTGACCCATATCCGAAATGTCGGATATTTTTCAAAATTTGCAGATATTGAGGTTTGCAAAAAATGTTTTTCAGGATATAATTGATATAGTTCTTGTTTTAAAAACGCTTACATTACAGTAAAAGGAAAGCTATGAAATCTACATAAAGAAAAGCAATGCTGAGTTTTTCCGCATAAGCCGTTCCAAAAGTGTAAAAATTTGGGAAAATATATTGTCTATCTGAACTAGTAATAGCATTCAAATACGGGTTTTATGAAGTTTTCCATAAAAACTAAGACTCAAAAACTATCAGTTTTCTATAAAAGCAGCAATTTTCATTTATAAACTTTTAAATTTGTTTTGCACCATGAATCAGTTCTCGATATTTACCTAACGAATAATTGAAGAAATCGAAATATGTAAAGCGACTGCAATCAACGTTGAATACTCAAGCACACTTTGGAATAATCCAGCTTCTTTTTAGCACATCACTCAGGTTCGGATTTATTCTCGTTAACCTTTATTGTATGTAAGGCTACAGCAGTGATTGCGAGAATATTACAATATGCAGCTTTGCGTTCATCGGTTTGTGTGGATCAGTAGACTACAGAGGAAACGATGTACGTCAGTAATTTAGATTTTCATCAGCATTTATGGCGGGCTTTACTCTGCGGTAAAAGCTGTAAAACGATAATACCTTTCGAACGAATTAGATCGCTATATCCCCTATAGGAAGCAAAAGGATTTCGCAAACCGTAAAGCATACAAATTAGTTAATACAGAACAATGTTTTTAACTTCGATAAAAAAAATTTATTGATATTAAAACCACTTTTAGGGTGATTTTTCGGTCTTTTTCTCAGTATGAAAACTTCACTAAGTTTCAATGTTTTATATGTATCGAAGACATTATTAATTTGGCATGGTCTAACTCGTTAGGCAGCCGATCGTCATAACAAAATTTTCTAACTATTTATATATCAAAATTATACGCGAATATGACGAGTTAAAACTTCGAGAATGAAACTAGCAACTATTATTTTCCGAAAATATGATTCAATTGAGGATTCTTACTTCGATCATTATTACTTATGTTTGCCTTTTAAGGCTTTTGCCAGCTGCCTTTATCTAAATTCGTGGAAGAGAGACTTGAATGAGATAATGACATTGCCGCTTCACTTATTAGGGTTCTAATTTTTTTTTCAAGCAGCGCGAAATTGGTAATGCCTACACTAGTAAAAGCACATAAAAATATGAAAAATTAAACAAAAAATTAATTAAATACAGTACAACAGTTTCGTGTTTCGTATCTGGATAAAACGTATCTATTAAGAAGAGAACTCGTATGAAAATTTAGATATGTAAAAGCTTTAATTATTAGCCGATAATATTAACCATAACAAAGGAATAAATTAGTATTTCCCAAAAGTGAATGAATAGTAATTATAACGTTTCGATAAGAAACAAAAAACCATTCACTATGATACTAAACACACAAAGCACAAAGAAAATTGAGATAAGCTTAAAAAATCAGTCAATTAGTAAAAAAACGATGAAAGATAATTTTATTTTAAAAATAAATTGCAATAAAAATGTTAAAATTAAATATAATAATTTATTCTACAGACACAATTTGATCCATTTACTAGTATAATAAAATCCAGATTTGAAGGGATTTCATTGTTAGAAAATCATCTTGTTAGAACATCATCTTATATACAATTTTTCGGTGTCTGGAGACACTAAAAAAGCGTTTTACTGAAAGTGCTACTTGCAAAAGTGAAAGGAATGGATCCAATTGCTTTAAGTCTGGCAGGCTTCCTCGGGAATAGCAGAACCCTTTTAACAGGAATTCTAGTTGGACTCGAAGCTTGAAAATGTCTGGTTCAGCTAACTGATTAAGCTTAACAAAATTACCACATTAACAAATGTAAAGCCACGTTTTAAAATTATTTTAGAAATTTGGAAAGGCTCGTTACTACAATGGTTAATAGAGTATTATTTCAAATCTTGAACGTGTTTTATCTCCCCCAAAACAAAATGCGAGCTTATCAAGTTTAACGCTTCAATTAAATACTCTCGCAACTGAAGCATTAGAAACTGAAAGGAAATATAGGAGCTTCCTCTCACGGCGTCGCTAATTCCCTTAAAACGACGGAAATATTACCGGAAATGAACGGTTATGTTGAACTTACAGGAGAAAGGGCTGCTGTTCAGACTTCAAATAATCGAATAAGGGATGTTTAGGTGGTGGATATTACCTTGCTTCTTTGTAGAAACTTCTAGATCCAGATTCATCGCTCCAACATAATAATGTGCTATTGATTATTAATATTATCTTTATCGAGTGTCTAACCGAGCTTCGTGGTGATAGGACGTGCCCAGTGTTTATTTAAAGCAAGGTCGTTTGCACTACGGCAAAGGATTCGAACAATTCAAACGCATTTATTGCTACAGCGAGAATATACAGGTCTCCTTCAAACGAAAGGATGAACCCTGGGAGTTCGCAAGAATCCGAATCAGATTATGCCTCTCAGGATGTTGGGTTCATTAAGCCACAATCCAAAAATCGGGGTAGAAAACCGAAGGCGACCCAGCCAACCCAGCCAACCCCCACAACGCCAACACCTGAGGCCAAACGAATAGCTTTGGATCATCAGGCGACAACAACTTGAAACCAACCAAATAACAGCAAAACAACATCAAAACAATTTCCAACGTATTCGCACACATTCATAGCGAACACAACACCGTCCATCACCAGAGTCCAACTTGCAAGCAGGTGGGAGGAACTCAACCCCAACAACAAGGATGTGATTATCAGACAAGATAATTACTTTCTAATTAAAACCAACCAGGATGACAAAGCAACACAAATTTTACAACAACTGAAACAAGAAAACATGGTAACAACTTTCAAATTACAAAAAAACGATAACCTCCCACTAATCCGACAACAAAGATCAAACCACCATATTACACCCACATATTCAGTGGTTGCTCCTGGAGTGGACCTTAAAATCACGGACGAAATGTTCCTAAAATATTTAGAAAAATCAGGTCTGATAATTAGGTTCTGCAAAAGAATCATATCCAGAGCGAGAAACAGTCCCACCTTGTTCATGAGGCTGATAACGGGCGACCTTACGACATACGAGAAATTGATGAGCGACCGCACAGTGCACTTACTTGGTCGCGTGTTTAGGATTGTGGAGAGTAAGCCTCCAGCACCGATTCCTACTCCTTGCACAAAATGCAACTCTTTTGAACACCGGACCTGTGTGGTTTTCTCAAAATGTTTAAATGATCTCAAGAGAACAAATGAACACGAAAAGTAATGTATGCTAAAAACCAGAAATCCTGTGCATAATAAACATTTAATAAACCCCAAATAACTGTATTACAAAGTAAAATCTTATCTCTAGGGATCAACTGTAGTGAACGTGAAATGTAATATCCATAGGAAGAACGATTGGCATATACAGTTAAAAGCCTCTTAATTTCAGGATTATTTTGTGCCATCACGCAATGCGATTTAGAGCCTTGTGTGTTTGGAAGCTGCGAGCTTACCAACACCAGTTATAAATGTCATTGCAACAGTGGCTATGTGGGACCAACCTGCGAGCAAAAAAAGAAACCCTGCGAAAGCAACCCTTGCGAAAGTCGTGGCAGTTGCATCGAGAAGGGCAACGGGTTTCTTTGTAGATGCCATGCTTGGTGGGAAGGTAGTCAACTTTTGGTTCGAATTTATGTTCATAAATACTGCTAATGAGAATATGAACTTTTAGGTCCCAAGTGCGAGAAACGCATGCTGCACATTCCGTTTACGCCATTAAGTGAGCGAATGCTCCACGAGCCGTTTTGGCTAGGCCTGATGACCGTCTTTGTTGTACTGGGAGTCATCGGATTGGTCTGGTGTGCGAAAAGGCATTTCCCCGAAAAAATCGAGAAACTGCTAGCAGAGGACAGCAATCGAAGCCGAAGTAAGTTTATTTTCTTTTATAGAATATTCAATATACGAAATATTTAAAATGAAAGGTGCAATATTGCAAACTTCGTTATTATTATAGTTCGATGTCTGTTAAATCAGCAACATAGTGGTTTTTCCCGCTGATTAAAACGTAACACCTTGAATGTTTTTTTGAACATACCATACATTCCTATGAACTATATTGTAGTTCTGAACCCCGCAGAACTACAACCGAAGTTGCATCCTGCCACCGCTAATCCTGAGTTGTTAAGAGGTATAAAGGGGAAACCGCGGGAAATACCTCCCCAGGAAAAGCCTTAACCACCGCTACTCCTGAGTTGTTAAGAGGTATAAAGGGGAAACCGCGCGAAATACCTCCTCCGGAGAGCCTCACTAGTCATCGGCGTTTATCATGATAAATAGTCTCAACATTGGCCATACTAAGTACTGCTGGAATCCGCACACAGCCAGCACTGGCCTCTAGGGTTCTTTCTCTCAATGGGTTCAGAGCGCAGGTACTGCGAGGAAACCACACAGCCAGTACCCGTCCCTAACATAATTACTCAAACTGATTATAGAAGTCTGACTCAAGTACTGCGGGACCTCCACAGCCAGTACTCGGTACTTTGCATCTTAACGAGTTGCACTTGTTTTATACGAAGCGATAACCGCATTTAACTTTAAATGGATATTGAAGAGAAACAGTTAAATATTAAGAAAGATAAATAAATATAAAAGAAAGACAAAATGAATATTGAACTATAGTTGAAGAGGTTACTATCCTTAATGTTTAACCAATGCTGAATAGCCTACTCTGTGAGAAACACTCACTAATTAACGTTATCTTTAATGGTTCACCAAATAGAAATATGCTGAAGAGGCTACTCTGTGAGAAACACTCACCTGATGAATAATTTTCACACTAGCACGAAGTGGCACCAACTGATGCTGATAAATATGACGCTGGATCTAAACAAGCACTAATAGTACCGCGAGTGATTTCCCTTATTTACTCAAATATCTCCATCCCCAGGTTGGGTGGAGTTTGAGTCAAGTTTGCTCCCCGATTCTTGCCGTTGGAGAGGAGTTTAGTTTAAGTTCGCCCCCAGGTTTCAGGTAGTCTACTAATCTCTCTGGGAGGTAAAACAAAACACCTGACTGTGGTGTCTTCCCCATAAACACTGATTATTGCTTTGAGCCGCTTTTGTATAGCTTTCACAGCGTCATGCTAGCGAGGTTTATGATGTTAACGTATAAATCGAACTTTCCAAATGCGACTTCCTTTGTCCATTTGGCCGCCCTCTTGGAATTTATTAGTTTCCCTGATCATTTTTTTCCTATGTCTTACACTTCTATAAGTTCAATTTGTGTTTTCAGTTCACTCATTGCGTAGTACATCAGTCCGAGAGCAGCTAGCTGCAGCTTCTGGTGCAACAGCTGCAGTCCTGGCTGCAGCAACACCCTCCCCAGGACCGGCGCAGGGACGGTCGATCTTTGGCCGTTTGGGTATTCGCAAGCCATCCATCCTCAGCCTGACCAGCCCACACGCGAGCTGCGGTGCCGGGGGTTACTCGCCCGCTACGGCCCGAACTTTTAGTTTGGATGATTTACTTAAACCTCCCCCGAGACGTAAGGCGCCAAGCCTGCGCTACTCTCTATTTTGTCTTGAACACTCAATGCACCACTCCTACTTCTTCTAGAAACTTTTTCGGATACTCACTCGGGTTAACGCACAAACCCAGAGTTACTAACTTGATCACTATCACTGACTTTCTCGTTCACAATATTTCCAACAACATATTGAATTTTGTAAAGTAAGGAATATTCGTTGTGTTTGAGTTTCACTTGTGTTCCCAGTTGGGATGGCACGGTTGACTATATGTCGTCCTATCACATTGTTCGCGATTGGTTTTTAACTCACAATATGCAAAAATTTTATGCTTCGTCTTCGCACTCGCTTCACCTCCGACACTATCGGGTCGTTCTACAATCATTCACTTTCTGGAAACCTCAACCTCAAAAAACAAAACGCCTATCGATAAAATCTAATAAAGCAGCGAATCCTATGAGAGCAGTGTTCGTGTTTTTTGGACTCGCGCTAGTTTTGCGACAATCGACGGAATAATTGGTAATAACGAACGTTCGACGAAGTCCATCTTCTACAGGCTACGCCGAAGAGAACAATTCAAGAATGTTCGCCGAATACGCACAGTATCTGTGACCAACTTAACGCTTATTAGAGGGAACCGAAGCGAAATAGTGTTAATTGTCGTAGTTGTCGGAGGAATATATTTTTGAATGATTAGAATGGAAGCACGCTAACTTGCGGGATAAATTCAAAACCAAACTTACAGTAGAAAATCCTTCCTCAAAACTTTGTTTCAATCGGCCTGATCTGCTATTACTCCAAATCTGCTATTACTCCAAATCTGCTATTTTTCGATATGAAGTTGTATTGTGTCCAATCTTCTCTGATAATCAAACTCGAGTTGGTTAATTTTAGTTCGAAACAATGAGATTAGAGAGCTTTAACATTTTTTGAAATATCTGATATACGGGGGTGTCAATTTGAAAAGTTCCCACTCTTAATATCTTTCTTGCAGCAGAAATATGAAAAATCCGAACGACACGTCAATTTTATTTATAAGGGGGACTTTTTAAATAAATATTTTTAGCCTTCTAGTTTCAACCCCCTAGGAGATGGGTTGATGTCACCCTGAGAATCTTAAATGGAAATGGGGGGTCAAGTGGCACATCGTTTTGAAGGGCCTTCAATTCTCTTTTTTAAACCAAATTCTAAACCAAAAATAAAGCAGATTTGCTTCCATGTTGGCAAGAAATCAACTTTAATTTTTTTAGATATATTTAATCTATCATCTCAATACATTAATGTATTAATATTTTTGCCAATGTTTTTAAACATATTTTTCACATTTAAAAGATACGAACTGTCCAACTTAAGTTGGCATATTTTGTGTTATGAATATTTTTTAATTACTATATTAATAATTAATTTATAAAGTATTAATTTAATTGGGTGTACATTAAACGTTTCACTCAATACAGTTCCAGCGACTATTAAATTAGTGCCCGAACAGACTTTATTTTAACTCGATCACTTTTAAAATTGATTGCTAATGGAGTAAATTCGAGTGAGTATTCGAAAATGTCTTTTGTGTGCTGTGCCAAGTTTTACTTTACATCTTTCTGGAAATATACTGAGCGAATCAGCAAAGCGACACTCTTCCAACTTTGATCGTATTCAAATAGAAACTACACGAAAACGTTCATATAAAACTGTTATGGTTGCAGACGAAGCATTTAACTACATATAGAGGCTAAAAATAAAGTTATTGGGATCGAGTTTTAAATAAAATTACCTGCTTTTTAAATCAGATTTAAACTCAGGACATTTCTGAATTAATAATACTGATCTTGATGAAATTTGCTTATGGCAAATACCAAAAAAGTTACGTAGTTTCAACTTTCATGGTAAGTCCATAAATTAACTCAATGTATTTAGCAAATGATCGCATTTTAAGCCACAAATCCATGCTATGAAAGAGGACAAAGCTATAATCCATACCACTTATATTGCACTTCAAACCTCTATGGAAATTACTTCGAAAAATAATAAATTTACCGTCCAACGAATACATTTTATGAAAATTATAACAATGTAATAATAACACAATGTTCTTGACTCGCCAATCCCCACAACTATTTAGAGGGAGTTTCTCTAGAGTGGTCATTCAACTGCGCTGATAAATAAGTAGGAAGCGGATTGGCCAGTCAGAAGACCTGATCTTATTCCTTGTAAGTTTTTTTCTAGACATGTTAAAGGAGAATTATACTCTGATTTCTGCAAAATATCCTCACAGTCGTCATTGGTCGTGATCTTCATAACATGAGAAACAACGGATCGTTTTGGAAATCTTGTTGCAGCACTAAATAAAAATTATATTCTTAATTTAATTTGGAAAATTTTTAATTGTGTATTTTGTATTGCAACTTTTAGATTTAAGAAAGGATAAAAATATTCTGTTTCCATATTCAAATATAGTTGTGGCCAAAATTAATTGAATTTAGTCACCCAACTTCACATGAGTCAGAATTTAAAAGAAGGTAAATCCAATTCATACCAACATATTTAGCGTAATAACTTTTTAGAACTTAGAATACTCCACAATATCAAAATGTGATACTTTGCCTGCGACCACAGCACTTTTATATAAGTGATCTATTTTGAGTCGATATTTGTTGTCGATGAAAAATGGAAGAGTTGCTGGACTGACTCGCCCTTTATAGTAGTTGCGTTGATATGTGGGTCATAAATTTACCTATTTATAGGGGTTAAAAATTGTTTTCATTTTATATTTTCTGTCCAGTAGTTGAAAGTACCATCAATTTTTCCATGTGGTAATTTTCTTTAACTGAAAACTGTGTACTCGCTGAAATAATTATATTAAAGGAACACATCATTCGGGGCTCCTAAAAGTAATTAAGCACCGATTTTTTTTTAAACTGCACATGCCCAAAAATTATGAGATCCTTACTAACCTAAACTAAACGCATATGCTCATAATCGGTGTATTAATGAGAAAATGATTTCCTATTTCTTAAAGAATTCGGCGCTAATCCACTGACATTTTAAAAGATTTTCGAAAAACTTGAGAACGAAAAAAAGGAATTTAAGATATGTTTCATTTTGACCAAAATTCGTTGTTTTCGTAATACCTACTCAATTTTGCTAGACTTCTAAACAAGGCTTTCCATCTGAGCAATACGTATACCCGGTTTCTCAATGCAGAAATTGCAAATACACAACCTTTCTTTCTCTATAAACTATCAATGGACCTCAATGGTTTCTCGTTGTCCGACCCAAACTTATTGGACCCCGAAGTTATTGAATGGATATGTATCGGAAAACGGTCAAATATCGGTCACATAACGTCCGATGCATTTATCAGAAGTAACAATTTATATAGTTGTTTTGCAATATATTCACTATACTTCCGGAAAATGGATTCTGCGACTTAATCTTCAGATTATGAAATTACCCAGCCTGCAAATGATCCTGATTGCAA
The DNA here is from genome assembly GCA_024550625.1 of Dendroctonus valens. Taxonomy (NCBI): domain Eukaryota; kingdom Metazoa; phylum Arthropoda; class Insecta; order Coleoptera; family Curculionidae; genus Dendroctonus; species Dendroctonus valens. The sequence goes on along the minus strand of JAJTJO010000675.1, from coordinate 113,099 downwards.
TAGAGTACGAATTTATTTCCGTAAAATTAATTTTTTTATTTATGGTAGCACTTGGAATCAGTTGGAATAATACTTTCAGCAGTACAGCAAGAAAATAGTAAACTTAGATGTTTTCTTCTCCATAAAACATAAAATAAAATTCGAGGTTTGTTGCAAAATTCCAGGTCGAAACATTTGTTATTCTTCTGTTGAATACTGCTTTTTTTACCAATTTTGATTCAAATAATTAATATTCTCTTGAAGAACTGAAAATGTTCAAAAGTGCATCAATTGATCCAATCGATCCATCAGCGAAAAAATGTACATAAATATCTTATTTTTGCAGTGATTGAAGTTTTATTTAAAATAACTTAGTATGCAAATTTTATAAACTTTTCGGCAATTAATTATTTTACATTTGTTCCCTTTTCGTCGTGAAAATCTTTATTTTAATTTGAACCTCAATTTTGTTCGAATACCAAGTAATCTAAAAACCAATTTAGTAACCTTTAACCGGTTTCGTAAGTTCGACTTTTAGTGAAGTTACGATGAGTGAATGTTTGATTTTGACCTAAAAAACCCTATTAATTTTTGTTTGATTTGACCTGTAAAACCCTATTAACAAACATGCGCTCATCAGAAAATAATCGTGGTAATAACACAATTTTAAAAATCCAATTAATTCCGATCAATTTTACCCCAAATGATCTTGGATGACATATTTTTGCCTCTATTGTTAATCGAGCTTCCATTTACGAAAATATATCCGTTTGCCGAAACACTTTTGTCCAGACAACTTTTGCCTATGGTCGCGACTGGACAGAATACAGTGGTACCTCGATATAAGAGTGTCTTAATATACGAGTGTTTTGAGATACGAGCCGCCGAGCGAGCGTTACATTTTGATATGAGATACAAGGAATCGCACACTACAGTCCTGTGGAGCGTCTAACAGTTTCTCCCACCTCAGACTAGACCTCAGTCTGTGCTTGTCTCCCTGGTTTTCGAAGCATTTTTTATAAATTGTGTTAGCGTTTTTTGCTTTTTGTACATTATCACATTATTTTTATAACCATGGGTCCGAAGAAGAAGATGATGTCTATTGAATTAAAGCGTAAAAATCATAGAAAAGCATGAGCAAGGTGTGCGAGTAATTGACTTGGCGAGGATGTACGGGTGTAGCACATCAATGATATGTAGTGTGCTTAAACAGAAGGAGTTGAGACTCCAGAAAAGATGGAGAAACTACTGATGGCGTGGGTGACAGAGAAGCAGCTTCAAGGAAGAACCTCGGCACAAAGCATCATATGTGAGAAGGCTCGAGCGATTTACGGTGATTTGCTGAAGCAGATCCCACACACTTCCACAAACGAGGAATCGGAAGGCTCGTTTAAAGCCAGTCGGGGCTGGTTTGACACCTTTAGGAAAAGGACCGGCATTCACTCCGCGGTCAAGCATGATGAGGCAGCAAGTTCGGATGTGAAGGCAGCTGAGGTTTACATCAAAACGTTTTCCGAATTGATAGAAGCCAAAGGATATATCCCCCAGCAAGTCTTCGACTGTGACGAGGCAGGGCTTTTCTGGAAAAGGACGCCGAATAGGACTTACATAACGACAGAGGAGAAGACGATGCCAGGTCACAAATCCATGAAGGATATATTAACTCTAGCACTTTGCGCCAATGCGAGTGGCGACTGCAAAATCAAGCCTTTGCTAGTATACCATTCGGAAAATCCCAGAGCATTTGAGCCACATAAAATTTTAAAAAACTGCAAGTTATGTGGAAATTCTTTGTGGAGTGGATAAACCTGGTGTTTGGCCCTTCTGTTAAAAAATATCTACAGGAAAACAACCCATCCATTCTCGTCCTCGACAATACCCCTGCTCACCACCAAATCTCGAAGAGTTCAAGTTTATCAACGTGCTCTACCTACCACCCAACACAACCCTATCCTGCAGCCCATGGACCAGCAGGTGATTTCTAATTGTAAGAAACTGTACACCAAGCACATTTTTCGGCGCTGCTTTGAGGTGATGGAGAACACAAACCATACCATTCGAGAGTTCTGGAAGGACCACTTTAACATGGTGATATGCCTAAGAATTATTGATCAGGCCTGGCTAGGTGTTACAACGAGGACCTTAACCTCTGCATGGAACAAGCTGTGGCCTGAGGCTGTAGCTGAAAGGACCTTCGAAGGATTGGAACCCGAAGTGTTAGTGGTAGAGGAGACTGTTTCTCTGATAAAATTCATCGGTCTGGAGGTGGATGAGAGAGATGTGAACGAACTCGTCGAGAGGACAGTCTCAGGAGCTGATAACCGAGGAGTTACACGATCTACATTCGCAGCAGCATACGGTGGTGGTTCAACGAAAAATTAGTTTTGAAGAGGAGCCAGAGATGGACTAGGTTGTCTCTACAAGAGATATTGGGATTGTGGTAGAAAGTTGAAGAATTCGTGGATAAAAATCATCCCCGAAAAAGTTGCAACTGGTCGTTCATCGGAGTTGTTCAACGAAACTTGCCTAACTCATTTCCGCAATATCCTGAAAGGGGCGGCAGACACAAACCTCCTTGGACAGTTTTTTTAAACGATCTGGAGGTGCAAATGAGCAAAGCGTGACGAAAAAAGCGAAGATCAGTGACGAAAATTAAGAGCTTCCGTGAGCACTTCACTTTTTCTTTTGTTATGTTTTAATAGAATATGTATTTGTTATTTATTGTTGTATATATTTTCCTGACTGTACTTCAATTTATTTCAAAATTTCCTGGGTTCCGGTGTCTTTTTCCACCATCATCAGTTTGTGTATATAGTTGCTACCAACTTCACATTTTGCATTAAAATGTGAAGTTGGTAGCAACTATATACACAAACTGATGATGGCGGAAAAAGACACCGAAACGTATTTGTAACATTTTAAATAATAAACAGTAAAATTGACTGAAACCCAGGAAATTTTGAAATAATTTGTTATTTATAAATAAATGTTTCTTCTTGTAAATTTTCTTAGGCAAAAACACTTAACAAAAACAACTGAGGTGGTTTTTTCGGATCTGGAACAGATTAATGGCATTTCAATTTATTTCAATGGGGAAAATTGCTTTGAGACACAAGCAATTTGACATACGAGCAAGATTACGGAACGAATTTAACTCGTATGCCGAGGAACCACTGTACATATTAACTTTTGATATTCGCTTACGTTGTTTTCACACACGATCAATGTGTATTATCTCAATTTTCCTAAACATTTATTAATTGACCAGTTATAATTATAGAGTCAGTATATGACTGCCATTATTTATTAATTTTTTTTATTTCGCCCTCTTCTTCTATCTGTTACACGTTACATAAATTTACTGCTGCTTAGTTTTGTCGTTACTAATTGTTACTACCACCTGAAAAGTTCTCGAAGCTGTGTTTTGTTACTTATTCTAATTCTAACATAATGTTTAACTGTAGCCAAGAGTTTAAAAGCAATTTATACATATTTGTTAATGCAGATTTTTTAAAATGTATTTTAACATTTTATAATCTGCTAGATGTACTGATATTTTATTAAGTTATTTACTTTGTTTTCTGCACGCTTCGTATAAAAGCTTTCTCGGTGGTTAATTTACACTAATTAGCACATAAACAGTGCATTGTTAATTAAGAATAAATCTTCTTAGTTCACAAGTGTACTTTCAAAAATAGGAAGTCAGTGGATTTTTTAGTTACTTACCACCTGTGATTTGGAACAAAACCTTTTAAGAAACCTTATTTAATCTGATTGCTATAAGATATGAGGTAAACCGATTTAAAACTAGTTTCAAAATATTGCTCACATGTCACTATTAGGGATAATTAAAGGTCCTTTATCAGTTTTCAGTTGACTCTAAAATGTAGCGACTCACAATATGAAAAGTTAGATCACATATCACGCAACTATATTCCCCTTCTTCGAAAACGTACTTAGTACTCTACAACAGAAATACAACTCTTTTTATATTTTGTAGATTGATTCTAGTCCCTTTCCTCTTCTCACTTTGCGTGTGGCTGGTAGGTTGCACTGTACTCTTTGTAAGAAACTTTTAATGTCGCACTGTACGCTATTTCTCATCAACGTTTCATTCACCTCATCATTCATTTGAATCAGGTTCTTTTTAAGATAATAGAAAGAAAGTTTCCCAAATCATTTTTCCTTGAACCATAGGATTGGTTATTTGGTGAAAACGCACTTTTCTTGTAGTACTCCTCCAATCACCTAGTTTCAACATTAACAGCCATTATCATCTTGTACATACATGCTTTTTAACGCATTCCGCTATAAGTGTAACACTGCGTGAGATAAAAATTCCACTAATACAACTCGTCTGCCACTAGGTAGCCCATCACCCAAAAAGAAGCGGAACAACTCAACTCCCACCAAGAAGAATGTAGCCGAAAAGAAGCAAATCCTCCAACATCTCATCTCGCCCGTAAACAAGCACGTTTCGAAGCGGGTCAGTTTAGGCGAACTGATCCAGATGAGTGAGCGCAAAACCAGCGGTATCCAGTCAGCCCCTTCGGTGATTATTAAGGAGACGAAATTTTCTGACAACGATCCAGCTTTGACAGTGTTAAACGATCCCAAACTGGAAAAGAAAGTCACTTTTGCTCGCTTGCTTAATAAAGTGAGTGCGGAGATGAGTTCCGGTTCGGACATGGAAATGGGCATAATGCAGACCAACCGTCTGGGTTGCATTTTTCCCCGGCCTGCCAGCACTCCGCCATCACCTAGCGTGATTAATAGAAGTCCGAACAGTACATCAAGTAATCAAGGTAAAGGTGAATAGAACAATCCTTAGGTTGGCAGCAAAATTAATCAGATGTTTTTCTAGGAAGCGATTCATTCACCAGCTCCGAACTAGCAATTCCTAGCGTTTTAAGTGCTAGCGCCTCCGATCTTTTGATCGCCAGACGTCAAAATAAGAACCCCATAGGCAAACAGAAGCCAGCGAGTGCCGATTCCATTCTCGCAATGTTTCGCAATTTTTCTTCAAGTTCTGCAGGAGCTAATTTGCCTTCGTCGCTTAAGATTTCGCCTTCTTCCACACCCACTGCTTCAAGTCCTCACGATGATATTGCAGGCGACGATGAATCGTCAGTCTTCCTCCGTGCATACTCCGGTATCTTTCTCCAGTGGAGCACCTGAAAGCCCAATAATGCACCATAGTTTTCAACCAGAGCACCATCGAGGTTCCGGTTCTGGATCCGATCAGCGCACATCGCTCGCCTGGCGGTGGAACCAACTTGCTGCATCCACCAACGATATTACTAGAGATTCCTAGCACAATCAATAAGTGCCTTTCTCCCATTAGGGAGCTGCCGACGCCTCTGCCATCACCAATGCCTTCGCCAGCAATTACGCCCATCATGCGCAGAAGTCAGTCACCGATAGCCAGAAGAGCTGTGGCTCAGATTTCCGCATCTTCGCTTGATGACTTGGATAACAGCGATGACAAGATATCCGTGGAAATTCCTAATATTTCCATTAGTGGTAGCGATGACGAGGACTTGAGGTGTCCAGACATTGCCATCGATCCTCAGGCTGAAGATGGTCTTATTTTTGAGGAAGCAGCTGCTATGCAACATAGTGCCTTATATAAGATAAAGGTAAAATTCAAACACAGATCATTATTATATAACAACTTGTGTGGTCATCTTTAGTGCAGTCCGATTGCGAGGCAAGCTGTCGGTTACGTGCTCATGTAGATTGTTTTTACCTTACGCAGGGTGCTGGCATGATCTTTGAACCCTCATCCTTTACCTGGGCTTGGGACCAGCAACATGATTGCTGAGCTAATCAATCCATCCAGCAACCATGCAAGCGGAGTTTTTTATGGTCTTGATTAAAGGGTTTGGTTATTGCTTTGAGTAACTCTTCTTCCTAGTTTGATGTCTTCTACAAAAACATCGTCTTCACCAGATGCTTCATTTCTGACAACGACTTTAGAATCTCTTCTTCTGTTATAGATGGCATCTCTTCCAATTCTTGGTTTACTATGTTAGGCGTATTTTCAGATGTTTCTGTTTGACTTTGGTTTTCATGGTTTGGTGTAAAGGTTCCCGACAATCTTCAATACCTCGTCTCTATTGCTTGTTAGTTATTTGTTCTTTTACCTTCCAGTTTAGTTGTTCAGATTATTCTCTGCTTATTTAGTACGTAGTCCCTCATGATTTATTTTCTTCTATTACTCTAGTTGTTCCTCACGGCATTGGTATAACTCTATTCATCTGGGATTCTGTTGATGTAGCGGGTGTTTTTCTAGTAAGTTTCTTCTCTGTTTCATGTTTTTTTTCGTATTCTTAGAAAGAATCTTTTCGTTTTCTGTTCTGTGTCCACTTCTTGCTGTTCTTAATCATAAGTTTATTTCGTTCTATCTTCTAAGTCAGCAGTATCTTCGCTCTTACCATTCTATAGTCGCTCCCTACTGATAATCTATTGAGTACTGTTACATCCGTGACTATTTGCATTTTAATTTTTTGTTCTGTCCATCTGCACTGGTGGGCACCATGTCCACTTTCGCTGTTTTGCCTCTTTGCAAAAGGTATTAATAGTCTCCAGTTGGTGATTAACATTAGAACAGCAGGTTTTTGTGTTCATTTTTTCTCCAATGCGATGCATCGCAAGAATGCTTCATCTTCATTCCTTTCGCCTAAGTTGGCATGAAAGTCAACCAATTCCATAAAATATGCTGAGCCCGTTGATATTGCTTGGGCCAGTTCGCCCGTAAAAGTTGTTGATATCTTTACCTGAGTGTTGAGATGTGGAAGCAGCAGGCCAGTTGGATAATTTTAAGGTTGAATCGTTGGGTCAGTTTTAGCATTAAATAGCACACTAAGATTTATGCTGTTGATCTGCATTAATATCTTGCACTTGTCGTTCATAGAATAGCAATCGTACTCATCCCACAAAGCTATTTTTTACCGCCTGTGGCAATACAAATTTTCTGATTTTAGTAGAAATTGTCGTCCTCGTTTGCCAATTTGTTTATCCTATTTTTGTTGTTGCAGTCCACACCTCAGAGCCCGCTCACACCTACGACTTTCAATCCCCTATATATGCGGAAATGTTGGATAAAAATTGAACAGTTTTGAGAGTTTCTTAGACGGGATCATCAGTTTCAACGTAAATTTCACCATAAATGTTCTTTGTTGGTGCATTCACTTGCCGTCAAATGTATTTGTTTTTTATTTTATTTATAAGTATTTAAACACATTCCAATCCAGTGGGCAAAATTCCTCACTCGATATGCTTGACTTGTACAGCACGACCGCAAGCTTCTACATCGATCATTTACTTCTTTCAGAATCGCCCATCTCCACTAGTGCACATCAACGACCAACCAAAAAGCCCCGAACAGTGTCCCACCCTTAGTTATTCCGACATTAACCATCGAAACACCATCACCAACTCGTAAAACTCCCACATTACTGATTCCGGGATCACCACCGCCTCAACGGTCGCACCCGCACCATCAAGAAAGCGCATTCCAGTTTCCTACCGGCATCAAATCGGGCCGAAGACTGTTCAAGGACTTTGAAAAACCAACTTCACTAGACTTGCCATGTGCACCTCCTCTTATAACAGTCACTTGCAATATGAGTGAAGCTGAGTCGGATATTGAGTCAATATCACCAGCTGTGAAGCTTTCAGGGCGGGGCGTAGCTTCGGGCGGGATGAGTTACTTAAGTCCATTTTCGATGGCACATCGAGCAGAGCAACACGCGTCTGAGTCCAACCTCAGTTCTTCAGGGTACAGCTCGATGGCTAGCCCTGGTCCCTCTAGATGTGGGTCTAGTAATCCTCTATGTCCATCTGAGATGGAAGATCCAGGACCGCCTGGATCGGGCCATTGCCTAAGAAGACAATCACTTACACCAGTTCGAAGACCTAATTCGAACTGCGGAAACGCAGATACTAACAGTGGTCAAGGGGACCAACGAAGAGGACGGTCAGACTCGGAAACACTTTCAGATGACCCGCTGTTAGAGTCGAATGATGAGGGAATTGGTACTGATCATATAGATGAAAAGATTGATGATGGTGAAGTGAAAAGTGCGAAAGATCTGGAAGTATTCATGACGGTTGAAACCAGCGACACGAAGTCATTGCTTCTGGATTTACCTGTGATTACCAGTTTGAGCACCCCACGAGTTGCAAAATGTGTTACTGTAGATAGTACGATCGACCGACTGATTCCTCCTCTAACGACATCGATTAGCAAGAACTCGCTGCAGCTTCCTTCTATAGTTGTTCAATTGGACGCTGTGACTGGTGAGAAATATTTGAGCCCCATGAGCTCTCGTAGTGAAAGTCCTTTGAGCGACCGCACATCTGGGATGGGTCGCTTTTCGCCATTATTCTATGGGAAGAATAAAGACTTGCTCCCATTCACCGACTCGGACGGGCTGTACGACTTTCCCAGCTCCGATAAAGGTGAATGTGACCACAAGCTGTCAACATAAGAAGATCGGCAGGAAAAGAGACAAACGTGCCCTACGCACCTCTAAAACCCCCAGTCCGACTAAACAACAGCAGAACCTAAGCTGGCACAATCATTTAGACGTACCAAGTAGTAAGGATCCATTTTATAAAGTCCCACCTCCACGGAAACTTAGTCCCAAACGAAGATTGGCTAGAACGCAAGTAGTCAGTTCTTCATCGAGTTCGGACAGCATCACTTCTACAAGAGAAGTTTTGAAACATTCGTCGTCCAGTCCCAGTCCCGATACAATAAGATGGTCTTCTCCCATTGGCTGGACCGATCAGAAACACCCAAGATTGGATGCCACCAATGAAGACAAGGTAAAGCACAACTAGTTGATAAATTGCTACATATTATCGGCTTAAATGTGTTCTAACTCCACATAAGCCGGCCATTGTTAAGGGTATGTGGATTTCAAATGTTTCCGTTCTGGATAACAGCCAAATAGCAGTTTTCTCCATATACTACTACTCCCGGTACTTACCATAATGTGACTCAAGTAATCCTGGTTTTGATTTTACGGATAGTTATGTGTCTTTTCCAAACCCTTAGTATCTTTTCGATCATAACTTTACATCAAATGTTCTTAAATGTATTTAAAAATTTTAAGTTTCAATTATTGTCCGCACAGAAGAAAAAATCAACACTTTTGGAGTAAGCAAAGAGAGCAGAAAGAGTAAAGTAAGTGCTTACTCTTAACCGGTAATATATCTTTCGAAATTCTTATCGTCATAATGTAAAAAGGTACTAAACTTGCATATTCTATAAATATAACATCCGATATTTTATTTAATTTTTGATCATTTCATTCGTTTACAAATCTTCTCTTTTTTTTGGACATAGGAATGCCTTCTATTGAAGTATACGAAAGAAAGAAATAAATAGATCATTGTTTGTGTGTGAAAGTGTGCAACTTATATTTTCTTTTGCTCTATGAAAATATCTAATCTAATTCCCATAAGTACGCATTCTTATCCCTCCAAATTGGTTACCTTAAAATGACTAATGGAAAGGATTTCTTGCAGGATGATTCCAATCCGAACTCACCAATGTTGTCTAGATCCCTGGAATTTGCCAAAAAGCAACCGAAGTATCAAAAGATTAGCAGACTTAGAGCCATTAGTAATCAGATTAGGTAAGTTAACAATAAAAATAAGTTCTTAATAGAATTTGATATTTTCGAAAAATAGGGGGATCATTAAGACATATCCGGACAATTAATGTACATAAAGTTTGTTAGTGTTAAATTTACCTTCTTCAATCTGGTTATAATTTTTTGCGACTCTCTATAACCTGTTTAAAAAATGTAGTTTGAGGATGCAGCACTCTATAAGAAAATCATGTATTTTCGTGGGGTAGTCAATGTTTAAATAATTAAATAGTTACTACACCAAGTTTATTTAATTTTATAGATTTTTAAAGCGACTGGAACAGAGCCTGAAAAGGCGTGAACGTACCGCCAGTCCAGACACCGATAGTTTCGACAGCGAAGAAGAATCACCAATGGTGACCTCACCATTGCTGCATCAGTCCAAAGGGCCGAAAGTGGAAATTCGGAAAAGCAGCAGTATCGGAAAACTGCAGTCAAGCACGGGTCTTAACAGTAGAACCAACAAAGGCACGAAATACAAAGCATGGGATTCGTTACAAGAACGAAATCGAGCCACAGAGGTTTGTACTAAACATGGAAATTCGGAGTAATAATTCATAATAATCGCCTTAGAATTAGTTTTAATTAAATATTTTTAAATCGACTTTTGTGGGGTACAATCAGTCATTTCAATTAAAAATCATTGAAGTTTTAATGATCCGGGATATTGCATGCAAAGGGTATTCTCAGTGTTTATTTAGTTAGCTTTATCACTCACACTAACATTTATCTAGCACTTGTGTACTTTCAATTCTATTGAGCAAAATGTTTATCAAACCCTAAAATGTTTGAATGAATTAACAACACAAAAGAATACAAAGTGAGTTTTTTACGAAGGTTACTACAAGGCTCTTATAAGATTTAGCAAATACGATAAAGTTCATATGGGCAAAGAACTGCAGCTTTGAATGCTCTACTAGGAAAAAGCTCGTTTTTTTTTCAAATCAATCGGCAAATCTTTGCAACTTGCAAATACTCGACAGTAAATCCATTCAATCAAACAATATTTCAATCGCAATTCGACCTATCTTGGGTACGAAAATTCAGAATTATTGGACAGTTTGTAAGTGATAATTCAGAATTTCTATAAAAACAGCCGACTGTATATACAATCTTGCCGCATTTTATACAATCAACAATTTCGAACTTTTCTAGAGCATAAAATGCATTTTGCAGTAAAAAAATATTAATACGAACAGCGTAAGTTGATTAAAAACAATCGTCGTTTTGTCGAAACAGTTTTGGTTTTTCAAATAAACATTGTTAGCTTTCAAACTTCGAAAAGCAAAATTTAGTTTCTAGTGGAGCTTGTAAAAATATAGTTTTTGCCTATTTAAACTTTTTGATATATGTAATAGGTTACGAGATCCATGTCCTACTCCATCAAAAAATTATACAGGATGTCCCGGAATATGTGGGAATGCTTTCGGATTTGTACAGACAACGTTAAAAAACATAACAAGTTTCTATAAAATAAATTTCCAAAGGGCCCTCCTACGGAGATCAAGCCTCTAAAGGCCACATGAGACTCGATTTTTTTAAATAACTTTTAGAATACTTCATGCAATTTAAGTATTTTTCCATACAATAAACAGTACGTCATTGCTCTTCGAGGACAAATTTTTAACTTGACTTGACAAACTTGTTATGTTTTTTTAACGTCCCCTGTACAAATCCGATAGCATGCCCACATATTGCGGGACACCCTGTATATTATATTGGTACCACAAACATTTTTATCAAAAAATGCGAATATGGTTCAAGACCACAGTTTAAATGAATTAGATAGAAATTAGGTGTGGTCACTATTTAAAAATAAAAACTTCCGAACTTTTACCGTATTCACATTTGAATGAATTTGTTGAAAATGAATGAACATTTTTAACGCTCAACCATCATTATTCATTCATCCATCATCGATTCATACAATTTCAAACTAGCTTGTGTAAAACGTTTTTATTTCGCAAAAAGTTTTAATTTTATAATGTTGAATGTGAATCGTCCATGTTATTCATTCCTCATTATGTATTATATGTATACATCGAGCGAATATTCTACATTATATAGCTGCCCTATCGTTATCCTAGTTTGAAGCTTTAAAGGAACAATTTTGAACGATCGAAACCATTTATGTACCATCAGTTTTTTCCTTTAAACATTAGTGTCCATTTCATGTATTCAGAAGCTTTAGTTTTCAATATCTACATTCGTAATTACATACGAGAAAATATAAAGTTGGTTAAAAATGTGGTTTTGCTACTGCAAAAAATCTAATAATTTACTTTGTTAAAAATGTGTTCTAGATTGGGATAAACTATGGGCAGCTGCAAACAAGGCTTGTAAATGAGACTGATTTTTCTACTATAACTAAGTAGTATTTGACTTGTTCTTATGTACGAGTATAAATATGTACATATTGAGTTTGATTCCTATGTAAAAGTTCTTTCCAAGTGCACTCTCTTCTTAAAGGAATATAGGTATAGCCTTTAACTAACTATTCGTGCTCTTGCAAAGTAGACAAGTTCAAAATCAGAAATAACAGTTGTTCTCATCAGCTAACGTTTGACCTGAACTTTAAAGACTTTAACCACACTTTGCAAATGCACAACTAGAATTTTAAAAAATATGCAATATTATACTACTAAATACCATAAGAAATAGCCATAGTACTTTATTAAGTTGACGTTTTTCGCTGAAAATAGTAACACAACTATGGCTCGTGATCAACAAAATAGTATCAGAAAACTACAACAAATTAAGTCACAAAAAGAAAAATAAAATCAGAGTTTGTTATAAAACAAGCCTTGAGTATGTAAGTTAGTAGTATGAGGCTCTAACTGTAGTAGCAAATGTATAAATAAATATAACTAAAAGGATTTAAAATATTCCGAGAAAATCTATATAACAGTTCACGATGTTCTAGGCACGTAGTAGTTGTGTTATAATTTTTCATTTCTGCTTACTTGAAGAAAACCCAACACATCATTGGAAACGAACATATACAGTGTGGTATATACATGCAAATTCATAATTGAAAATGTTCTCTAAAAGCGCTCGAATGCGAACATTTTTATTGTCAGTGCAATTTGAAGCTTTATATATATTTTTTTTAAATTAAGTTTGAACTTAAACTCAAATTTCGGTATTGGCGAAAATACGCCTTCCCAGATACAACCTTCAAAAATTATTCGAATTTGGGTTCGCGCAGGCCACCAGCAATAACCGCAGGGATTTCTTTAAAGAGCTATTGCAAAATACTTTATATTCTATCAGTCTGAGACATTATATTTGCATTATTCGCGAGTGAAAAAGTATCCTGTTAGTAAATATTCTCAAAAATCAATGTTGCCCGCATATATTGAATTTATTCGCCCGATAGCAAATTTCCAAATTTGTTTCAGAAGATTCTTTTAAAACGAAACTACTTACTTTTAATACAACTATAAATTTCAGTGAAGTTTTGGGTAATTCTCACATTGTCCTTTATGTTACCTACGTCGCGCCAACCTGCCAATTTCTTATATTCATGCGGGTATCTGATACCTTACTTTGGTACCACTGTGATAAATCGTCTGATACTTTCAGAATTTTACTCTTCAGCAATATGCATAAGATAATATTAGAGGGAGCAACGTAATCGTATATCGATGCACAAATAAGCAATTTATTCACTGTAACCTTGCACTATTCTAAATAAACTTTGTTAAACGTTGGTTTCCACTTTACCACATAAGTAACATAATACGCAAAAGCAATTGCATTTTTAATTAATTTAATCCGAACTATAAGCAAACATTATTTAGTGGAAACAAACATTTAAATGAATGGTGTTGTTTTAATGAATATTTCGTAACTCTTATAAATTAATTTATAAATATGTAACATTTAATACACGACATTGTGCATGTGTGAATTTTTTAAAATTATTTCGCCGTACAATCGTATTGATAGGGTTTTTGTTATAGTAAAGCTTTGATTCCGAAATCGGCTGTTTTAGTGTTAGTTTTAGACACACAAAAAGACAAACTTACCTTAAAATATTTTTCTGCAAAGGTTCACATTTATTAGTCCAAGTCCTTTTCCAGACAGTTTCGCAAAAGTGCGATATTACCAACCTAATATATTAGTGCTGCTATCCTGTCTAGAGGTTCTTCAATAGTATCAAAATTTACCTAGTAGTTAAGGGTGATAAAATATGATCAAACTGAATGGTATTAGATCGGGATAAAGAAAAACACAACTATAGAAAAATAATAATGCTTTAAAAATGTAAATTAAAGTTTTTAACATTAAAAGTATATATTTAGTAATCTATAATATAATATACAACTATAACAAAATAATTTATTTGGTTAATTCTCTTCATCTGAACTAAGTAGCATAGTTTTCTCAGTATAATTTTGAGATATAGTCGACACTTTCGATCCAAGACTGAGAGGGGGCTTAGAAGGATTATCCAGACTGTTGTAAGAATGAGGCACGATACCTCCACTTGGACTCATCGGATCATCCGGATCATACTGAGACAATCTCATTCCCCTACCATTTTTACCACCTGAAAAGTATATAAAAGAATACACACTGGTGCACATGATAACAACAGTTAACATTCGCTACGGCTTTTAGCAAATACAGCTAAGCTTATGCGTTTGTTGATCTTGCCTAACTGCAATTGTATTGCAGAAACCAAGTTAATCGATGCATCGAACCGAATAAGACACAGTAATTTTTTTTTAATTACAAATAATTTAAATGTTTGTTCTCAAAAGAACACTAAATTGGTCATCAACTGTAAAATCACGTAGACTGAAAGTGTTTCAAAGTAAAGTTAATTTTTAATAACAAGTTTCATATACGAAAAATTTAAAACCAAATGAAAAGCAGGCACTAATTTGTATCAGAGTGCTACCAAAGTAATACTACATGTCGCAGTACTGTCTATGAACGAGAGATTTGCAGAAATGCTTCAAATAAACCAACAGAATTTTTTTAACGCAGCACACAATTCGTAGTATAATAGCAGAAATAAAAAACCCTGAAAACATTCCTTAAAGTACTAATGCCAATATAAAACAATTAATAATAATACACATTCCAAATTTTACTGAATTTTATATACATCAAATCGGCCATAATTTACACTAAAAATAAAATATATAACACATAAAATTAAACGCCTACAAATAAAATACTATTTACAAACACTAACCGCAGACGCTGATGTCACTAATACTTAAAAAAAAATACTAACTCGTTTTTTTTACTGAAGGGTTAAGATGACAAAAACATGCACAGCTAGAATCGGGAAAAAAAGTAAAAAAACTCAGCAATTCGTAATATTTACAGAAAATTTTTAAATTAAAAAAAATTTTAAGTCGTTTACGGCTAGTAAAAGTAACCCTATTTCAATTCTCACATTACCAAAGGCCACAGTTAGTACTTTAAAAACAAACAGAACATTTTTAAAAAGTTTATTTCTAATTCATATTAAATGTTACCGAAATATTACAAAACGCAACAATTTTGATTAACAAATATCACCAAAAAGCAAGAGGGTTATTGTAATGAATGTTACTGTTATCTGAATGTTTAAATACTAAATATAAGCTTATATACAAATATACAAAGAAAAATATAATACTATGTAGTAGTCAAAGTAATCGTTCTAGGTTACTTTGTTTTGATAATCACTTATTGCAAAAAATCCCTATAAACTCAATAAACTCAAAAATGTGCCTTTACTAATACATAGTTGAGACCTACTTATTGCTACTTAAATTCATTTTTTTGTGCTTGCTGATGATCCCTATTGTTTAGGCGAATTTATATTAAAACACTTAAAGCGTAATTAAGAAAGGCAACTAAAACAATTTAAAATCAGTCTATTTTCAACTTTCATAAGACGCGGTACGACCCCAGACAGTATCGTGTATTTTCCGATCAATTTTGCTGTTTTTTTGCCTACCGAAAATGTATATTAAATTATCAGTGGAATGACCTATAAGTGGCTAATATCAAGTAACATAATAAAATAAATAAAATTATGCATTTAAGTAAATTAAGAGGTTTGCCGCTTAATCTTCAGAAGTCGAAGTAGGTTCCCATAAAGCTATTCAATTATTTTTCCCAATTTGTCTTGAAATTAACTAATATATTTAGAAGTTTAGCAGTAAGAATCCAGACGAAATCAATTAAACTAGTCTGCATTTCTATGTGTAGCTGAGCGGAATAATCGCAAACTCCAGAAATACCGCTAAATTAAACATATGTACGAAAAAAACCAGTCGAAAAGAAAATATTGGCATAACTAATTGAATTACAAACTAAACAGTCTATAAAATGATAGTCAAAACTGATCAGGAATGCGAATTTAAATGGCATGACTAGTTTTCGTACTAAAGCGCAGTCATCCAAAACAAATAAAGGAAATAACACCTTTTTGTAATATATGAAATAATATTTCCTATTGATCCTATTTCTTACCATAAACTGTAACTGGCAGGGTGTGATTATATAATTTGCTTTTCGTTTATTCTACGGAATTGCAATGAATTTAACTCAGCTTTTAGACCGCAAAATACACAGCTGTAGCAGATGTTAAAAGATGGCCTCGTCAGAATTGGAAAGTAAAAAATAGTCCCTGAGTGAAAACCGTAACAGCACATTTAAAATATGGATGGGCTGATTTAAGGCACTCTATCCAGCAACGACATCCATGCAGCATGCGCTAGCTGGTATCACAGTCTCTCATAGGGCTGGTGTGATATGACATCTGCAAAAAGCTTTTTATCATGCAGCTAATTTACATAAACATTATAAAGGAAGTTGTTATCAGCATTATCAAAATTAAAACAAGAATACAGTCATTGAAATTAAATGGGTATTTGTCAGAAGTTAACATAAAAGAAACTATACAAACTGTCCGGAAGCAACGTCGAGGTATTTTGGGACGTAATTCTAGATATAACAAACATATTTAAAAACTTGATTCTTGCATTGACTGGATTGATTCTTACCTCTTTAAAGGAGAATTCAGATTTCATGAAAATCAGTTCGTTGAAAAACTAAAAGCCATTTTACAGTTTGCAAATTAAAAATCCCACCAGCAGCTTTATCGATTTTATTTATTTATTAATACTTTTAAGTAAGTGCTTCACTTTAATGAAACATTAAAAAGTTACTGATCTGTTTTGGTGTGCTGGTCTTAAAAAATTAAATAAATCAGACTTTTTCACTGGAACACCAAAAAATTAGTTGGTTTACAATGTTCCATTTACGATTCAGTAACTTGATTGCAGAAATTAAAAAATGACAAAAAACGAACGGCTTTATTTTTGTCATTTGTATTTTTCGGTTTTGGAAATATTTGCGTATGAGAGCCCTTGTAGATGAAAGGTACAAGACGAAACGGTCGTGGACCACGACAAACTAAAGACAACGGAAATTCATAATTTTGCCCATATTCAGAGTTCTCCCATCAAGAGTTTCCAGTACTTTTAAAACGCAATGTTTGCATGATTAAATAAACGAGTTTTTATTATTTTATTGTTATTAAAACATTCTGTACATTTTGCTGCCTCGTAATATGCGCATTAATTCTTTACAATGTAGCTCAAACTCACTCAAAATGAACTTGAGATGTAAATAAAAAAACGGTCAATGTTTTGAAATTTTAAGATGATGTAAAGAGTCATTGCTTCCGTAATTTTTTAAATACCTCACAAAATTTATTAAAATTATTATGCGCATATGACAAAAAATTAACCGAAATCCCTGCAATTTTTCTGCATCAACTGATTTCTACGTTATAAAAGGTATCCATAAACCTTAAAAAAATTACTCTTGAAACCCAACGCTGACGACTTTATTTTAAAAATGCAGAAAAAGTTTCCATATTAACTGCATGCAAGACTACAAAAATCTGACTTCAAATATAATAAAATGTATTAAAAGAGAAATCCGTCAAGGAATGGATTATCAGATTTTTAGATCCATGGAAAACACCCG
Source organism: Dendroctonus valens (assembly GCA_024550625.1). Lineage (NCBI taxonomy): Eukaryota > Metazoa > Arthropoda > Insecta > Coleoptera > Curculionidae > Dendroctonus > Dendroctonus valens. The sequence goes on along the minus strand of JAJTJO010000675.1, from coordinate 95,448 downwards.
CAGATAAACACTGTTCAATCTATTAACGAATACTAATAAGGTAACAATAGCAGTATTATCTTCACAGCGCAGAAACAAAAAATGCTCGAATATTTGTAAATAGAAGTTACACATAGAATCTCATGGTTCGATAGCTTGGTTACTCAATGCCAAGTTCGAAGCGTTTGCGAAAAATAATCTACTTTAAATGGAAATGTATGTTCACATAACTCGACATTATATAAACAGATATGGGATATCAAAACCGGAAGAGAATTTGGACTGAGGTATTTGCGATAGAAAGCGAAAGGGAAGTAGCAACTCTATGGAGCGTATTATAACTTACACCGATAAGTTTCGTTCCGAAACCATTGTATTTAAATACACAGCCCGTTTTTACAAAAATTAATGTATTAAAAAAGTCAAAATTGACGAAATGAGATGAATTAAATATAGATTGACAAAAAAAAAGAAGTTTACTGCCCTGTCGGTTTAAACTGGATTTTGTGTTTCTCTACAAGCTTGACATTTAAACAGTAGTAGAAAAGAAGATTAACATGTATAGCTTATTTCCGACAAGCATTGCGTGAAAAACGACCAACAAACAACGGATCTTGTAGCCAACAATTTGGAATTTCACAAAATTAAATCATTTTACATCCAAGCACGAGCAAATACTAAAAACTGGCAAAAAATTGAACGACAAAAGATCGTGCAGAATTACGACAAAATCAGATAAATTCTCACCTGAACTGTACTGGGTGTACTGTTGATATTGTGGATGGAAATTGTGAATGGCGTCAGTCATAATATCCTTCGGATTCATAGTTTCCTGTAAAAGTTTGTTAATATAAAAAGTTCATGCTTAATTTAACCCAGAATTAAATGTTATCTCGTTAATACATCATTTAAGAATCGATAATCGAGAACAAATAAATCGGAAAACTGCATTATTTTGTACTACTATAAAGAAATAGCAAATAGGCAAGTCTATTTCAGCCATTTTCATAAAAAAGCGTACTTCGATAAACAAGTTTCTGTTTCGCTTTGATATACGATATCTATGGGACACTGTTAGCATGACTGGCTTAATAGTGGAAGCATCAAGTGTTAACAATTTACCCATGAGTACCATAAAATATTACCTTAAGGCTACTGGAAATACTTTGCATGGTAACGGATCGTCCTCTGGAGTCCGTAACACAACCCTGCGCGTATACCCTATGAGGAAACGCATAACGCAGAGCAACCGCTGCACAAAACATTTCAATGCAGATCAAAAAGTTTTGGTACCCAGCAGATACTGTACCAGCAGACGTTCTGGTACCGCTACTGTCTATTATCGGGGAAATTACGTCTGCTTTTTCTAAGATAGCCAGTCCCACACCTGAAACAAATTTACAATAAAAATGAATTATAATGTGTTTTTCATCCTTTCATCCTTTTTCAGTTTGAATGTGGTTTATTTGCTAAGACTTGGATTTAAGCGAGTTGTACAGCTTACAGATAAAACAACACGGAATTGACCAGTTTAAAGTTTATATATATTTTACTTACATTAGATATCTAGCTATGATTGTTTTCGATAGACTATCGTTGCTGGTATGGGAAAATTCACACAGATCAAAGGACAAATAGGTACATTTAGATTAATAAGAGAAAATAAATAAAAAAACAAAGCCAGCTAAACTGTCCCGCTACTTTGACTATACTTTAAAGTTTTACGATTATATAAAATAAAACAAACTTTTATAAATGTCGGATTACGAACTTTAGTTCTATACCAGGGGTTGAGCTTTTTTTTATTCATTTTGGGTCTCGGCTGCTGAAAATAGAAAAAATGCAACAAACGAGACATAACATAAATGTTCTAATAAATATAGAATCAGATTTAAAACACGTTAAAATAAAATTGATATCCAACAAGACTAATTAGAAAACTTCAAGACTATAGAGATGACCATCTAAAGCAGCAATCAACACAACAAAATAAAATATATTGCAAAATTCCAGTTGCATCATATTACAAAGGTTAATAAAGTATTTCAAAATTACGTAACCTCTGAAAATAAACGAATTGCAATCGCCGAAAAATGTGAAAACATTGTTAGAAAAAAACAACTGAAATCGAACATAATTTACAATGTCCCATCTAACAGTTGCAATAAAAGTTGTGCAGAATAAACGTCCATCTGGATATCTTGATGTTTTAGGTGATTAACAAAATAAAAGCAATTGTGTTAGGAGCAAAAAGTTGATCGTTAGAACTTGATTATGCAGAAATAAATCTCCAAAACGTTGGCCGTGAAAACAGTGGATTCTGTATAATTTATTTAAATCCGCTTACCAACAATAAAACACATTTAAAGGGAAAATTTCCGTTCCGTCATGAATATGCCTTTCCTTCCTCACAAATTTTTAGTCGAGTTTTATAATAAATAACTATTCATATTTTTAAAAAATCTGCAATGGGCAAAATACTGAAATGAACTATAAAATAACGTGGCATTGGTTAACTATATCTAATTACCGAAACTTCGAATTTAGTCAAATCTACGAAGATTAAGAAAAACTTTACGTCATCGTCTGAATATATGTATGAGTGTATAGATTATTTGATGGCGTTTTTACTTGCAAAAAATATCCTTCTACCTTCTATTAAATGAAACTGTTATGACTCACCTTGCCAGAAGGATAAGAAAATCACAGACTTTACGGTACAGAACTTAAGTACAGGCTCAAACGGCGTCAATAGATCACGGGTCGCAAAGTAGAAGAGGAACAGTCCATATAAGGCTAGAGATACGGAGATGTTGTAAATTATTGTTATGTAGATGTAGCCACCATCAGGACTGAAATGAAAAAGTACCTTAATTAGCAGGAACAAATGCTCGAAATAACTATAAACTTTGTGAAAATGGGAATGGCACGGTAAAAAATGTCTTGCAAAGTTAAAAATCATATAGTTAATAGAATGAACCAATGTGGCAAATAATCTATTTAAATTGATATTTAAAAATATTTATCGGTACTTAAAATGAGCTTAAGCGATGCTCATTCCATTCCATTATAATACAGATTAGATACTTAAATATTTTCAGTCGTCAAATATTAAATGGATTTATTATTGATTGTTATAACTAATACTTTTAATTTAGATAACACCAAACACAGAGAAACTTTAAGCTACTTAAGTAATCCGACCTACATATGTTGTACTAGAAAGTATCGATTTCAATTTATTTCTATTCCATGCAATTCCATACATCTAATGAGGCATAGGTCGTAACTTAACTCCTGCATTATTGGTTTAAATGCGAAAACACGCAAACACTAGTTTTCAATATATTAGGTTGAACAAGTTTTGTAGATTTGTAATAAGTGAAAAGCGCAAAACTGTAATTGATGCAAGATCGGTAAAATCGCCTACAATGCATGCATGCTTCTAACATCTGCTCTAATTAAACAAGTTAGTTCAATATTGTTGTTAAACACTGCTTGATGACTTCATGTAATAAGTCACTGAATTATGTATGAGTGTACGAAGTGTCTGCTCGCTTGCAAGTGAAATAGCAATCAATAAAAACTCAATTTAATGAAAATTATCCAAAATAAATTCTTAATGGTCTTAATCTTTCAAAACGAGAATTAAAAGAGAAAGAGTTGTAATGCCTAACCAAAAACCGTAATTTTTTTTTCAATTACAGAAGAGGTTTTACAACAAAGTTATCAACGAATTTAATTAAGCCTTGTAAACTGGTGTTCAAACACGGTTTACAACAAATATTATCAACAAATTTATTAAAATTTTATAAAATAGAATCCATTCACATTAACATGAAAATAGATTGAAATGTATTTAAAAGGTTTTAATTAAAGTTCAAAGACGTTAAAGGTCTCAATTATTGAAATACACTTAAGTGTAGAACACGTTTTAATTATTCAGCTGCAATGTACTTACCTCCAATCACCATCGTGATAATGTCCGAATGCTTGTAAAAATATGATAACGAAAGCCATCAGTGGCTTTACAAGGCAGAATTGTAAGGTGGCCTGCTTGCAAAATCTTAAAAATCCAATGGTATATGTTTTGCCTTGAAGGCAGCAAGTTCCAAATAAGCAACTCGATCTGATCGGTTTCCCTCGAATTTCCGACATTATGTTTCCTTCACCACCGAGATATTCATAGCATAGAGACAAGAAATTGTAGATTACAAACGCTGAAACAAAATCATAAAATGTATTGTTTATAATCGACCCCTATATGTCAACAGTGAGTACACACGTGAACAAAACCGTAATCTAAAACTGAATGTGTGTGTTACCTTCATAACAATCTCTAACAGTGAAGAAATACACATAGTAACTTTCGGAATTGAAAACCACAAACTTATCCAGGAATAGGTTGCATAAATTGGAACTATAAACAGTATTCTAACAATCCATCTTTGTTCAGCTGGATTCGTGTACCACCTCAGGTGATGATAAATCTGCAAAACAAAAACTTAAAATTGAAAAAAAAAATTTTTACTTAATCAGTGGTTAGTTACATTTACATTAATGAGTCCAAATAAAGTACGTCGCTGTACAAAAGTTAAACAAACGTTAAAAATGCAATAGAGAAATAAAACATGCTATAGTGGAATATAGCATGTTTCTAGTGTATATGTCTATCACCGGTTCTGCTCTATTTGTTTGCACGATTCAATGGCTTGTCATAATAACTGTAACTGTAATAGAAAATACTCGAAAGAAATAAAACTATGTTTATGACTAACCATTTATATAAACGTAAGTAAGTATTGGCAATTATTCAGGGCGCGTCGTAAGAGATGCAGCACAAATAAATACTTTTTTCTAACGGCACACCCTATATTTAATCTTTCCAATCTTCTCCAATCCAATCTAGCGTCTTTCCAACTTCAAAAATTGCATGCTTTTTAAACGGCACACCCCGTATGTTTTCAGCTTCGTGTATTCACGATTGAAAAACGTTTAATCTTTGCTAATTTTTTCCTATTTTATCTGTTATAGTTGACCAGAAAATTAAATTTTTCTAATTGGCACCGTTATATTTTATACGTTATGTACAACATTGTTTCGCGATAGTCTTAAAAAACAAAAGGGTGTGTTTTGGGTGCACATGTATTGTGCAAGTGCATTGTATGTTTTCTTGTATTGTAACAGAAAATTGTTTCTTGAATTATGTCTCCTGTTGTTTCTTCTATTGTCTTGTTTTCTTTAATTTGTAAGCGCTTTTTTTAGATAATATTAAAGTACTACTAAAATTGTTACTGTATTATTATTGTTAATAAATATTACTTTTTATTTATCTAAGCAATTGCTTGTTTAGACTACCGCGATATAAGGTTTTAGTAACATTCCAAATATAACAGACCCAATTTAGAAAAATATAATTGTCTCAACCTCCATGGGAACTAGTAGCAAGAAGGAAAGATTCTAATACTAAACAAAAGATACTGACAATATACGGAGTATCTCAATAAAAAAACACGATTTTTTTTAGTTGCAAATATATGCAAATTTGGGCGATTATTAGGATCACCCTGTAGTATTAATTACAGATATATTGCATAACATATTTTGAAAAAGTATTAATACTTTCTCCTGCCAAATTTCAAAATTTAATAAATAAAGATGACGAAGAAATTGCCCATTTAACACCACCATAAAAATGCTAATTTCATCGTTAAAGCCAAATAACTACAAAACTGTCGAATTTTCGCTCATAGTTTATATAACAAAAATTTATTAAAATTTACATAAGAATAGTTTCTGACTTTGCTGCACTTTTATTATGCACGCAAATTATGCGCTTTTACTACTTTTTTACTTTACTCTATAGTAACGTAAAGTAGACGCCCGGTACTTCCTCATAATGCATAAGTTTTCGGATTACAGAATAACGTATCATTTATATTTTGTTGAGTTCCATTTGAGAAACGACCAGCGAAACACCGCAAAAAGTTATCACTCTCCATAGCCTCACAGATATTTACATGTTCAATGATGTAAATCCTTCAAAGTACTTAATATGTAGTCAAAATGTAAACACCCAGTAGATCGGAAGCGACACTTTTTCGGCCCTTAAGATGATTTTTAATCATTGAATCAGTCGAAAATTCATTGTATTGCTTTAGGAACTCGATTGAAAACTTTTGAAACATCAAATTTTTCTTAACTGATGAAAATCTAATCTCCATATGTAAATTGATTCTTTTTTCTCATTGCCCTTTCGTTTCGCTTGTTGCGTTTGTTTATCGCATAAAACAGCAGGAATTTACATAATTTTAATGAGGAAAAGGTCGTTTAAAGGTGCGAATCAAATTCATAGTTTGTCAACTTTCCGATTTCGTTTTTTGTAAATATCTCAGTTTCTAGTGAGGATTTTTTTGTTAACTGCTTTACTTCCTAAATAACCACAGATAACCCCTCCAGAGGAATTCACACTTTTAAACACCTTGTATATACTTCGATTAACACTCCATACATTTTGGGGTTCTGTTTCACCCCATGTTAACATGTTGTAACCGTCTTTGGCTTACTTATAATTCAAGTTTTGATATGAAACTCATCAAAAAATCGAATACAGAAAACGATTTTTTTAAAATGAGTCGAGCTAAAGATTATGCCAAGCCATATATTAATTGCGCGGTATGTATGTAGAAATCATAAGTGTTTGCCTGCTTTATCAGATAATCATATTGTTTTACTTTGCCAATTTGAGTCATAAGTTGCATTCCACATCTGTAAAAGCATTAGATAAACGAATGTCGCTAATAATCCGATAAATAACTCACATAAAACAGTCCTTGCATCATTCATAGAAATAATATTACATGCAATTAGAGCTGTTATAAAATTAAACACTTAAAACTGTTGCAGTTACTGCGGATATATCGGAGACTTTACATAATTCAATACCCAAAACGCTTGCTATTAGCATATAAGCCAAGACAATAAAAGAACTGGAAAAATTAATGAAATGATAATGAAAGAGTTCGAAGATAGAATTCGTGATATAAAACAGTGTCAACTAATCCTAACAACTTCCAGACTTCCAGAGAGTTTGTTCAAATCCAAAAATGTTATACGAAAGTGATAAAAAATTGCACTATCTATAAATACAGCATTAATGTTGTTTGATAGATAAACGATTAAGGAGGGCTTTCAAAGGTAGGGTCTTTATGAAAAAGCGATAACCATCCCAAAAATCAGACAGATCTGCAGTACCTACTTATCAAGAGACGAGCAAAAAAATTCCAATTTGATACTGAAATTAATTGATTTTCCACCCGACTCATTCAGATTTAGAATAAATAAAGAAGCTATATTCATTTTCTCGATGTAATTGAGTAACGCTGAAATTTTTAAGCTACATAAAAACTATTTAAAACAAGATCCAAACTAGTTGATAGTTGATAAAAAACCGGAAGCTTAATATACTATAACTCGTTTCATTTAGACACATTTAGAAAACCTGATCAATAGCTTCAAGGTGGATTAATTATTAATATGAGCTGAAAATACCAACATCGTCAATAATAACTGCGATATAAAATTAAGCGAGATAAACATGTTTCTCAAGTTAGATAAGCCAAATCCGTATTCACCTTTGATTGTGCAAGTAGGAAACGGGATGCTGTAAATGCAAATAAGCACATCACTTTCTCTTTTCGTAATGTTTTAGTGAAGAATGACAAAGGAAAACAAAGGAAGCACATTTATCCAAAGTGTAAAATGCATGCAAGAAGACCCACAAGCCAGCTTCAATTAAAGAGGAAATCAATCAAGTTGAATTTAATAATTAGTAGCAAAAAATGGTGATGATGCTAACCAGGAAGTGACTAAATTCCTTATATAATATTAGCCATTCGTAAAACTGTCTAATTTGAGCTTAAAAATTGCAAAATTAGAACAAATATTCGCAAAAAGTGAATGGGATGAAACAGATTAAATTTACACGATAAAGTCTCAATAATTATTACGTTGCCTTCAGTAAGCGCAAGAGTTTTAATTAATCGCACCATAAAGTCTGAAGATTATCGTTATGTATGCAGCATATAACTTATAGCAACACAATATGGATTTTACCAAATCAATAAATCACAAATAGGATTGGAACTGCATTGCTAGTTGTTCTATTATAAGAAGCTTTTCAATAAATACTTTAGATCTAGCAAGAAATGTCATGGTTGCATAACAGGCAAAACATTTCATTTACTGTTTCTTGCAAGGAAATGTTGGAATTCTCAGTGAAATATGGTTCGTTCACGTTTTTCACCTTAGGAAGGATTCGACGGCCCCACTCGGTTCAAGGCTAGTTGCTTTGAACTCATCTGATTCTTTGTTCCTGCGAAAGATATTCGCTTTAACTCCTGATAATAGTCCGAACTAATACAGTTGCTATTTTGATTGCTTTCAGTTAAATGTATAACTTTTAGACCCAAACGAACACAATATTGCGAAACCAAGAATCTTTCGTAATTTTGCTCGGAATTAGCGGTGACCTAACTGGAATTTGTAATAAAAACGTAATAATGTCATTGAAGGCTTCTTGTAGTAGTGCGATATAAAAGATCAACAGCATTTTAAGGTCTAAATGTCGAATGATTCTACTCAACTTTTCATCCTTTTTTGCTAGTCGTTTGCAACGCTCATAACTTTAACGATTACTAATGTGTTTGAAGTGTTCATTCGCTCATAATAACATAAAATATGAAAAGAAAGTGAGGTCAACATGTGCTCTTTAGACATACGAATGGATGATGTTTGCAAACTACTCTTGGCAAAACAGGGTTTTCTGGTATCTTGATGAAAATGTCAAACTTGAGAATACCATACGAGATACCAAATCCAGTGTGGCACCCAGAAGATAAATCTAAGTTAAGTACGATAAGTTCTGCATGTACAATGCCTTCAAAGTTATGTGGGCACCTGTAGATTGCTTTGTAAAAAGTACCCTAATAATGTTTAATGGCAAACGTCTATTTTCGAAATAGAAACTCTCAACAATCGATCAAAAATATCATCAAGTATCATTTATTATACCTCGAGACCCCCATGCTTGAGCTCGTGAAATGGAGGCCCTGTATAAGCCGGTTATTTTAATTGTACGTATAAATTGATACAGCGAACGATTTCATTGTAATAATGAGTTCTGATGTAAATGTTCACTCTTATTTTACGATTAATACTCACCTTTACGATTAGGATCTGTTTACAAAAGGTACGTTATAAAAAAGCAATTTTGATATTTATTTTTTAATTTAAACAAAATAACCAAAACTGCTGCAATTGAAATATTCAGAAATAGCAGCATATTTTTGCATTTCTTACAAGTACACACTCTTTTACACACAATATACAAAGCGGATTGCACCCTTTAAGCAACGAAACTTTACATTTTGTGCGTTCAGAACGGTAGTTCAATAGCCTGAACCAAAACTTAGTTAGCGAAAACTTAAAAGTGTGCACTTACTTGTGAACATGTCAGAAATAAAGCAAATCCAACAAATAGCCCGGAAATGCACTGGGCTAATTTGGTCTGAAGAAAAATTGGTTCAGATGGTTGGGAATGAACCTGGTCGGACTCCAACGTCTTGATTGTCGATGTCACATTTGCAACAAAAGCAGCAGCAACCGCTGATTGTGTGCTTTCTACCCCGAGAGAAGTGACTTCCGATGCCATCTTAATTCCTGCAACTCAGAACATTCATATTCAAGTGAAGTATTGAAAACATAATCAATGGAAATGAAAGAGAAAAATGGATAATACCTGATTTGCCTTGTTCTTCTGACAAATTTGGAAAGTTTTCAACTAATTATCTAAACAATCTTCTAAAGAAACAAGTTAGTGTTTGAAGTGAAACAAAGGTCTATTGTCTGTCGATAAGAATTTGCTAACTCTGTCAGTGGGAAAATAGTTCAAAATAGTAAATATACATTCTATTTATTATTCATTATAATTCAAGGTCTTATTAGAAGGTTGAAATCTTGCATGAAAATCTTTATTAGAATTATTAAGTACAGCAACTTAGTAAATCTGGGAGACTTTGGAAAGTACATAACAAATTAATAGTTGATCAAAAAAGTACAATTCGCGTAAAAATTTGGTTTAGTGAGCTAAATTTACTGGTTAACTGAATATAATAAAATTATTCATAATTATTCCCTAAAATGGAAGGTCGGACTTCGTAGGTTAGAGCACGAAAAAAGTTTCGGAAAGCAAATGTGCAAGAACAATTCTATGATGAGGTGCACAGGGTAAAAGTCAAAATGAAAAATGTTTACTTGTTTTCATATATTTTTTCATCTTCTAAGATACTTACAAAGTATTTATTTTGAGCTATTAGAGACTATTAAATTTTCCAAAGGTGTGACCACGGAGCAAGTAACTTATTTTATTGTTCAAAAGTACTCCACTTTAAAAACATGTTTGTAAAGATTTGCTGTTTAAATCCCTAGATTGTCTAAAATGCCACAAAAGCTTCAATATATTGGACAAATACTTTATGATCTTGAAAACTTGTATGTTGCAACTGCAGTGTTTTTATATATACAATACAACAAATACCTTGCCTATGGTCATTCTAGGTACACTTTAGAAGTCCAAATGAGTCTACTTCTAAATCAGCAAACTGTAAAAATGTTGATAATTTTCGTGAATACGATATTAATTAATTTTTAGTATTTTTTATTTTTTATCTCGAAAACAAAACTCCCTCTAGATAAAAAAAAAAATGGGTCAAACTTTGCCGCAAACAGTTCGACATTTTATCATTTCCGTGCAATATTTATGAATGAACCTGCATATGATTTATAAAAATCATCATTAAACGAGTACATATAGAGAGTGGGGACATCCGGAAGTAGAAAGGAGATGACACACGTTCAAAAATTCGTATATTCGGTATCGATTTTGACGAAAAAACATGCGTGTGTGTCCTGAGAAAATTACGCATTAAAGTTGCCGTGTTAGTATCTACCATTAAGCATGTAGATTATTTTAGGATATCGATTGAAATAATGCGCTAACTTTAAAATAAATTAAAGCCGTACAAGTGAAGTGTATTTGTTTTCCCTTTGCAAAACAAAATTGGTAGAAACAACAATGAAAAAGTGGACAAACTAATAATAATAATATGCAATATTACTACTGCCTCACCAACCACACTTTTACCACTATTATTGCCATGGTCCTGAAAGTTATACAATAAAATTAATTTTTGAAAATCTGCAATTGAAAAAATATCTGAAAATAAACACATGAAGGCGCATTGAGGTAAAAAATTTGAAGTGAAATCGGCGAATTGACAGCTTCTAGTGCGTAATATAACCGTGAAAATAATACATGAAACAACTTATTAATTTTTCTTTAGAAAACGCGAATATTTCGGAGATATACGATCAATTTGATGAATCGAAATCCATGCAAGTTTGTGAATAAGTTATGGGGCAAAAATGAAATAATGGGATTATAGACAGGATTTAAATACAATTTTTTTGCTACATATTTAGGCAAATTATTGATATTTTGATAACATTTATTTCAGATTCTAGTGATATACTATCTAATTTCGTTTTAATTGAAGTACGTAAAGTAAGTTTTAGTACTGAAAGTGGTTCGGCTTTGGAGATTTCTCCGTCATGGTAGAATAAAATTTCTACGAAATTGGAAACATCACCAATGTTTTTGTGGATCAAAACAGGATAATTTGTGTTTTTCAATATGCAACACATTCGCGGCATATTTAGTGTTTTACATAGTATATATATAGGGTGATTTAAAATTGGCGTCATTCCTCTGGGGGTGTTTTAGGAGTACAGGAAAAATAGTTTTAAAAAAATTACTGTTATTAAAAACTGAGACATTTGCAAAAAACTAGATCAGAAGGATGGCAACAATGTCAACAATCAAGGTAGTCTGCCTTATTACCTTTACGTAAATACCTGTTGCTTCTCAATTATTAAAAACTCCAGTAATCACGGAAAAATACAGAAAGTGATAATAAAATATGTATGTGGTCTGTTCTATCTATTATATTCTAATTATATATGTATTACATCCCTAAAATTAGTGGGCAACGTTTAATCAAAAATTCCTTCGACAAAAATTCGACATTTTATTTATAGCAACACCCAAGTTCTGAAATGAATATTATTTTCTCGAAGTAATTAGTACGTATTTATATAAGTTTGTGTTTTCTCTACCCTATAAATAACTTTAATTTTTGGTGTTCTGACTGGAAATTCTTTGGTCGCTTTTCAACATTTTGCAAGACGAACAATTTCTCTACAGCAAAATGATTTGCGGTACTGAGCAATTCATCATTGTTGTGACAAAAATAATTCTAAAAAGTGTTTTATGGTTACTATGCAAGACTAAAATAAATATTCTATACATCTGACAAACCGGCAATGTTTACTATTGATGGTGTTAAGCGGAGTTGACTGAGTTATAAATTCATAAATTTTGATAATTTAAAATGGAAAATGAATCTATGTTCCAGAGAGCGAACCGATATTTTTAAGAGAACTTACGATGCTCAAACATTTGTTAATTTTTGAATAGACATGTGCTACCTAAGAAATGAATCAAATGAAAAAGCAGTGTACCGGTAAATTTGCTAGAAAGAACAGTAGATAGGATAAGTCTAGACTTTTTTCTGTGTGTGGCTTGTAGAGCATAAAAGTGTATTGTTTCCACAGTCCTACGGACGCTGAATTATTGCAAAGAATCCTCAATGCTGCAAATTACTTGTAAAAAGAATAAGAATTAAACAAGTTGCTTATTGGGAATTTTTACTTTTTTTCTCCTTGTTGAACAGTGAAGAAGAGCCAAGTAGTGTAAAGCAATTGTTTTTGTAGATAAACTGTATGTTGGCAAAATTTTATAACCGCCAACAATTTACAAAATATAATAATTTGTACAGGGGGTAGCAAAAATACTAGGGTTTATTGTCAAAATTTTTGCCAGTTTTGATATCGTTATGTATTGAAATAAAATCGCCCAAGTCCCAATATTAAAGAAAGTCGATATGTGCGTTTCGAGATTTTTGGACACCTTGTATGGTATAAATGCACCACATCCGATATAGACGTAGATCGCGTTGTTTTGCTATATTCTGTCTATGAAATTCGTTTACTTGAAGGATGTTTGTTTGCTTTTAAACCGATTATTTAAAGTGAACATTTATTACACGGCAAGACCATTGGATAGTACTTCAAAAAGACTTTTCTGAGACTCAGCTTCATTTACAAGTGATTTTTCGCAGCGATTTGCATAATGATCATATGTATGTGGTCAATCGAAAACCTTCGTCATATCCGAGAAACCTATTTTCAGAAAAAATTGCCGTAAAGGTTTGGGATTGAATAATTAAGAATAACTAATCAAATTTGAACAATGAGCGTTTTCGGATAACGCTTGACTCGAGGCCACATCCCTAGTTTCTGATGCACATTACTTCTTCCTACTTCCCCGTCGGTACATCCTCGCAATTTCCGAAGAATTTTTGAATTTTTTCCTTCATTTTGCATCTCAATAATAACTAAATACCCATTTCTTCTTCACCAAATAAACGAATTATTATTTTTGTTGTTTGGGCTGTAAATATACTGGATGTTTGAACGAAAAGAATAAGTCGGTTTTTCTAGTTTTCAGAAGACACCATTTTCAGCCTCGAAAAATGAAAAGAATAAATCTTCAGTTCATCAACGAAAGAGTTTATTTTAAAATATACGCGTTAAGCAATTTAAATATGTCTTAATTTCAACTGTGTCTTGCCTATTGAGTTGAAATGGATCATTTCGCACAAGGTTTACAGAACCGTATGGTAAACCGTCCCAAAAAAAAATAATACAGTCGAACGAAATTTTCGAGGGCAATTCTTTGGAGGATGCCGCTAGACTCTAGAGGAAAGCGAAAGTCTCCGACAAGGTAGTAAAACTACAAATATTCCTATTCTCATCAATACAATCGCATTGTTTCATGCATTTGTTCTATAAAATAATTCAATTTTTTTTTTATTCCCAACTGACTCAGTTTGCCTTTTATTTATAGCTTAGGGCTTTTTTACGGGAATCTCAAGACTTTTACGTCTATAGTGTAAGACAGACACTGGGTGTCCGTTTTTGGAGCTCAACCATGGGGATCTCGGTAACCATATAAGATACGAGATTGGTTAAATTGGGGCAAAGTTGCGCAATCTAGAGTTTACCAAAATGCTCTTTGAAAAATTCAAAAATGTCTGCTACTTCCGGAGATATACGGAAAACCGAAATTGGAAAAAACCGTTTTTATTTTTTCCTTAGCTTATTTGGCGCGGAAATTTAAAATGAATAATACTTCATCATTGAAACTTTTTCTTTTCTACAACGTGGCGATGTTCTATTTAAAATCCGACTTATGGATTCTCGACAACCATCATCAACTATGTTTTTTCTTATAGGCGCCATCTCGGATTTTTACATGTTTGAATTCAGCTTTTTGTTCTGATTACTTTGCTGTACCACATGTTAAGGTTCCATCTTGCTGTTTGGTGAAAATAGCATAAATCCTGTTTTTGCAAAGAGTGCTTTGGAATAACGTCTACGCTTTTGTTTAATCAACACATTTTTGACAGTTTGACTGGATTTCGCCTACAACCACAAAATTATTGTAAATATCTTGTAAAAATTCCTTTTTCAAATCAAGAAAAACCAGAAATGTTAGAAATTTATTACTCTTCACATCGAAATGTGCAAGTCACTTCGGAAACATATCTACAGCGGTACCCCAAAAGGACAACAACCAGCTCAACATTATTTTCTGTTCCTCCATAGATATTTAGCCGAGTTTGGTGCATTTTCTAAGCCTAGAAAACGCGTTCATAATTTTACAGGCGGTGAGTGAAATGTTAAACTCTCATCAAAAGTTATAAACGGTAATAAATTAAAATCTCCATTAGATTTAAGATAATATTTCTACTTCACCAAAAGCTATAGCAGCAGAAACTAACGTATCTCATCAGGCAGTGAGGAGAGTCTTGAAGAAACATAAATATCGTCAGTTTAAAATTCATGTCACCCAAGTTTTGCATCCAGGAGATACCGAAACCGAACAGAGGGTGGCATTTTGTAGAATTATCATGGCACTGTTGGATCCCTATTTTCTTTCTAATGTAAAATTCACGGACGAGTGCAAGTTTACAACTCAGGGGTGTTCAATCGCCACAAGGAACATATCTGGTCTACTGAAAATCCATACGAACGCTAATGACGACGACCACAAACACGTTTTGGGCTAAATGATGGGTTGGATTACTTGGCCCATCATTTACGAAGACAATTTGAACGCAGCTGGGTGTTTGCACTTTTACATCGATGACAACATTTCTGTCCGCCGCTTAGAAAACCTTTGGTTACAGCAAGATGGTGCTCCACCACATAATGCTAGAAGAGTGGCTGATTATTTGTCTGAAATATTACCCGCCAGTCATTTCCAACAATGGGCACATACGTTGGTCGGCACGATCACTAGATCTTTCCCCTTTAGAGTATTATTGATGGGGAACTATGAAAAACATCATTTATAACTCTATACCCACCGATATTAATGACCTGAGAAGGAAGATCATCAGAACCTTAAAGACCAAAATTAAAAGAAGAGACGTATTAAGATCAATACAAAATTTAAGGAGACAGATTGATTTGTGCTTGGAAGTGGAGGGTGAACCGTTCGAGCAGATCTTATGAATCTCTCTGAAAGTTTAGTTTCATCCTATATAAATTTATAATGCAATCCCCAGAGGTATGGAGATCCCCATTGTTGAACTCCAAAAACGGACAGCCGGTATACTTGATCATGATACTTGAAATATATCTTATTTCATAGACATTTTCCTTTACTCCCTTGGTGCCTATGATTCGGAAGTAGCATTGGTTACCAATATCAAACTCCTATTCAGCTTTTAGCTTTACTGGCATCAGAAATATCAAAAAGTTACCCGAGGTAACAAAAATTTACTTAATTAAAAATTACAATTACAAAAAAATTACAAAAATTAAAATATAATCTATTTATAGTTGTAGTTTTCTTCTGTTTCTTCTGAATTGACCAATTACCTACTATTCCTACATTTGTTCCATGTGTATTATCTCGATAAACCACCTGACAAATTGCGGATAGTGAAACCTTGTTTCACTTGATATATGTTTCAATGCAGTTAATCTTTATAGCCCTAGAAACGATACCTAAAAGCCCACGTACTGAAGTGCTATTTGAGCTACTAAGCATCCTTAAAAATGGAAATTCTATTTGCAGGCACCAACTCTAATTAAAAGTTTGTACATGTTCCCGTTAGTTGACCATGTTCCTTTTTCATTGCTTTACTAATTGTTTTACATGCATTAACCTTATAACACACATTTTAATATTTTGTCGTTCGAGTTACATTCCCTGATTTTCTGCAGCGATTATCTTTATCAAAACTGCAGTAGTAAGCCGAAAATGGCCATTGGGATTCTGATATGATAACTTTTAGCTGATGTATTCATTTTCACGTTTAATTGCATTATGATGCAAACCTTCATGTGCATATTGAAACAGTTTACAATGCAAGCTAAGCAGCCAGTTTTCTGGTTTGTGTTCAATGTAATGGCCAACATAGTAGTGTCCTTAATAATAAAATGGCAATAAGAATAACTGGAAGTAAACTAGAGTTAGTTTTTGTACGTACAACTCAAAAACTACATCAATTCACTTGCTCGAGTACTTGTCATGGGTATATTTATAAGTTTAATGTGATTTGATGCTGAAAGGCATGTCCACTTTTTCGATTGAGGGGTTAAAATACATTATTAAACGCAATGTAATCTGAAATGTCTACAATAACAATAGTGATCTATATCTGCTGGTGATAAATTAATCATCACTGTGACATATGGTATTGCAGTGAACTTACCTGAGAATTATATTTCCTGGGTTTTAAAAGTTGAAGAAAACCTTTCCACACAATCACTATTTATTCACTACAATTTGTTGAACGCTGAACACCAAATAAATTAGTGAAAAACACATAATTTCCCGTTTTTTACGTTCATTTTCATTCGCTAAGCACGACAATAAATGAGCCAAACAAAAACCTACTGATTTTAGTGATTTTGGCATTCACATTCAATAATTTGTCGCTCGATGTGTTGCGCAGAATCTTTTGCAACTTTCAACGCAGTTTCAGTGTTGTCAGATCACCTACATTAAAGATCACTGTCACTGTATAAGAATACCGTTTCCAATACCGTATTTTTTAAAACAAATTTCTATTCATTAATATTTAAAACTGAGTAGGGCGGTTTTTTTTGCGCTCAATTTTTTAATTTACGTAGCAAATTAAAATTTAAAATTTTTTTGCGTTAAAATAAAAACACACCTTGCATTATTTAATCGCAAGAGCAATTAAGTTACTGGCAAAAGACAGAAATAAATAAAGTAGTATAAGAAATGTAGATGCAATTGCACTCCACTTGCTCTATTGGTGTTTGAACGGGTGAAACTCGTTCATAATATGCTTCAATTATATTATAACATACATCAATGAAGGAAAACTTTATGCATGTTTGACATTGTTATACATTTTAAGTTTTGAAGCCTCTGAACAAGAATTGACAACTCCATGCAAACACCCGTGATCGCTTATGCTCGCCCTCTGCCAGTGGTTTACAATACTAAATTAAAAAGCAGGAATTTTGAATGATGTATTTCAATATGATTGTAACTTCTGTACATTTCTTATTCCTTGCAAGGTATTTGTTTGCCAAGCTGCATTAAAAATCATTGAACTTGTAACAGATACCTTCAATATAACGTAACGCTGGCAAACACACACCTGATACTGATTTAGAAAGGAAATGGGACCATGTTGGTATATGTACTGAACTTATTAGAAGAAAAACACACTCATAGATGATAAAAATATTTATTATAGTAGAAAGAAGGAAAACACTAGAAATTATAAACAGATTTAAAACAGAGATACGAAAAACGCACTAGGAATGATAAACATTTATATAACAGAAATACGAGAAACAAAGTAAATATTTTTATACATATTTATAAAAACAGAAATATGAAAAACACACTAAAAATTATAAACATATTTATAAGAACAGAATACGATAGAAAATAAGGAGACCCTATAAATGATCATCAACATATTACATAGAACACACGTATAAATGACAAACGTGTGAAAATTAAAATTTTAAAGTTTTTGTTATTGTAAAAAAAAAATCTGTCAAAAAAAAGTAACATAATTGTTTGCGAATCATTAGCTAGTGGCATGCAAATGTTAGAAGGAGCTATAAAACTTTTGGGAATAGCTGTTGTCTAGCTTCTTCCTTACGGGAGTTTGAAATTGAGAGACTTTAAAATGCTTATTGCATACCGAATAACACCTTCCAACAGTAGCTGTTGTGTCTGTTGTAGCTTCCAACATGAGCTAATTTAGACAATGCTGGATTATTCACAACGTCAATCCAGTGTTGAAACATAATCGTACCGTGAGGAAACATGTAGAACCACACATCGAGATTTCCGTTATGTTTTTGGAATGATGAAAATGCACACTTTTTGAACTTCTTATGGGACGGGGTAAACCCATTGGAATTCGATGACGGCGCCACCGTTACGTCTGGCCCCAGCGTGTGGTCTCTTGCTTTCTCTCTCGCACGCAACGGCGACTCAGCTGAGACCAACGACTAGTCTTGGCCGAAACTACCATCAATTGCCACTTATTCTAAGTGGAGATTTTAATGTTGATTTTTCTTCTAATCGAGCCCAAAATTTAATATCATTTCTTGAATCTAAGTTGCTATTAAAGATGATAAATAATCAAAAGCAAGCTACTACCAGTCACGGTATTACGATTGATGAGGTATTTTCCAGATACTTAAATTTCTAGTAGCTGTTCTTCTAGTTTTTCTTTAACCATCTAATAAAATTTTTCCTTCTACATTTTCCCGTTTTTTCCAAGTAAGCCCCAGTAACCATTTAAACATTATTATTGACAAATTCCACCACTATGTATAGTTCTTTACAGTCGCAGTTACAAATAACTTTACAGTTACTTGTGAACAACTCTAAATGTTACAATGTAGATGCACAAAATGACGAGACTTACCGTACCTTCATCGCAATTTTGTGGCGTATGCACCCTAATTTAAGTGTTGGATAGATGTCGCTTATCGGCTTGGCAACCCTGTTGCACTGACAGTGCCCCTGTCCGGATCCCCATTATAATCAAAAAATCAAACATAAATACAAGTTGTTGTGATCTGATTGACGTCGAACATTATCAAAAAGTAAAAAAGGGCAAATTAATATCCTGCTGCTGGGTTTTCGTGCTCCCAAGAAGAGAAAATGGGTGAAAAACGAGAAACAACCGCTTTTGGCCCAAGAATCCATCGCTTATAATAACAGGCATCTTGCAGGTCAGTGCTCATTAAATTGGGAATCATAGCAGTTCCCCATTAATAGACACAAAAGAATTGCAATAAGCGATCAAAAATACTAACATCCACATGATTACTGTGCTTCATTTCCGGCCAACATATTGAGCTTCGGGTAATCATGAGCAAGGGTTTGGTAGCACTCACAGCGTATGATAACATACATTCAACAAACAATATTTGCCTTTAATATGCATAGGTACTAATTAGTTCTTAATTCTTAACGACATGAAATGGTATTGTGGAAATTCTACAATATTGGAATTTTAGTACCTATGGATCTTTCCATTAGAAAGCCCTTTGAACTCATGACTCACACTCTATTGTCTGAGGACAAACAATATTTATTTAGGCATATTGATATTCGGTTTTACTCAACAGACCATCAATGGGAGTATACAGGAAAAAGAATAATTAGATACCTACTAATTTATAGTGTGTTTATCTCGGCGTTTATACAGGATGATTTCATTTTAGACGTAAGGAATATTGTGCCGTGTTCAATGTTAGGCTTTATACAGCCAAATATAAGATTGCAGTTCAAATAGTGGAATTATATTTCGTTGCGAGAAGTTAACCCAAGTTTTCTTAACGTTAAGCACTTTAAACAGTGCAGTGATAAATCCAGGTTACATTTACATGCAAAGTATGGAAAATCAGTTTTGTTATGAGAAAAAGGCGCTATAATAAGGCTTCAAAGAAGATGTTTGGTTATTTAAGAATCTAGTGTGCCTATAACTTTATTTCAATTCGCAAACATAAGTTTTTGGATAGGCGAGGTGTTAACCGTTCAGGGTGTCCAGGATATTCTTAGGATGATTTTACTTAAATCGTATTGTTCAAAAATGCTTAATTAAGACGCGTTCAAACGAAAGAACCGAACCTCGTATCGTAACATGTTCGTCTACATTGTTCCTACGTCCATCACTTAACAAAGTGGAGTGTTAAAATTTTACGGCTTATCGCTCGTAACGAGCCCTCAGTTGTCTGTAGAGTGGCGAACCAAATGACATGCTTTGGTATGATACGCCAGTTTGGACCGAAAGTCGAGCAATTCGTGTTCGAATGTGCTCGCCAGAATGTGCTCCAAACTTTGTTAAATCCGCGTCCACACATGTAACCGAACTTCGTAAACTAAACTTGCGTGCATAGAAATCGGCCCACGGTAAACTTTTCACTTTAACTTTATTTTTTTAAAAACTATTCATCAGATCAAAAAAGAAATATGCTGTTTGAAAGACAATTTAATATGCTTTAATGTGAGTATAAATTTATCAAGAAGGTTTGTCGTTTATATGCGTAGCAAACGGTAATCAAATGGAACGTGTTGATGTGGTGATTGTAACGAAAATAAAAAAATTGTCAAATATTAAAATTATTGCGTTTGTAACTGAAATTTGCATATTAATTCGTTTTGCATAATCTCAATAGTGTTTAAGTGTGTTAGTTTAATGCATACTACACCACAAAAAGCCGGCCAAGTTATTGCTTCAAACGAAAATGGACTTAGTCAGCGAGCTGTTGCTAGACAATTGGATATGACACGCTGCTTTGAAGAGCGGAGTGCTTATGGAGGTGGTTTCCGTATGATCTGGGGTGCAATTTCTATAGGAGCACGAACCGACTGTCAGTTCATTCGTAGGGGCGACCGTGCTCACGAAGAAGAGGTTTAACGGCTGTTAGATATACCGAGGAGATTTTAGCAATTCATGTAGTACTTACGTCGACTACATTGGAGACGAATTTACCTTTATGCATGACAATGCCAGGCCGCACACCGCAAGAATCGTGCAAGATTACATTGCAGAAGTCGGTTTTCGGGTTATGGAGTGGCCAGCATACAGTCCTGACCTAAATCCGATCGAACACTTATGGGATGAGCTAAAACGAAGAATTCGAGCTAGACTTGATACCTCAAACTCGATCCCAGAGCTTATCGTTGCAGTAGAAGAAGAGTGGTTTAACATCCCTCAAGAAACAATAGCAAACTTGATTAGATCTATGCCTAATCGTATGAGAGAAGTTATTAGGGAAAGAGGAGGTCATACCCATTATTAAAAAATTAAGTGTTAAGTGTTAATTTGTCAATAACCCTATTTGAAGTGATAATAAAAATGCTTAATTTGCTTAATGCATTAATTTGTTAAACATAGGATACTCACAATAATTTATACTCACATTAAAGCATATTAAATTGTCTTTCAAATAGCATATTTATGTTTTTGATCTGATGAATAGTTTAAAAAAATATATAGTTAAGTCAAAAGTTTACTGTGGGCCGATTTCTATGCACGCAAGTGTAGTTGTGAACCAAGGACATGTTCGGTTCACTTGGCCACAAGACGAGATATGTACAGACTACTCTATTTCTTTCCGCTTCTTTACCGACATCCGATAGCTCGCTGATTCGTCTTTGACTGACGAGCCTGCTGCGAGTCTCCTGTGAATTTGCCTTCTGACAGTAAAAGATCGGGACGAGTTTACCATGAACTTTTCCTGTTCCCGTAGATGATTTAATTCTGGTTTTTTTATTTCTGTAGGACGCTAATAAGATGCTTCTTTTCTTGCTTGTTTCAGCTGATTTTCTGACGACGGACTTTTTCTCGTTTTTTAAATAAACTTTGACTTTGGAGTCCGACAAGTTTCTGCATTATTTGTAAGTTTTATCTAAATTGCATGTACTTTCATAGGATCTCGTCATAGTAAACAATGGTAAACAATAAACTTTTCGCATCACATACTCACTTCCAGTTCCCAAACCCTTTCCATTAGACGCCAGACAATTTCTTAGATGGTTAGTCAAAAAACCGAGACAAAATGTGTCTCCGCCAGCCTCCGTCAAGCGGCTTGTATAGAGACTCGCGAAATCCGTATAAATCTGCCGAATTTTGCTTGTCACAGGCTCGGATCGTCATATCTATACGCACCCTATAAATATGGCGAGCCGAGCCTGAGCACGCAAATGACTATTTTTGACTAACGAGTCTGCTACGAACTTTCAAGGAATTTATCCGTCTGAGAATAAAAGCTCGCGACGAGTATACCACGAACTTTCTTTAGTTAGTTTAGTATAGCGAGCGAAGAAGTATATCTGACGATGAAGGACAAACGGCAGCTCTGTCTGTGCCGTTGCTATTCTCATTGATGATTTGAATCTGGTCTTTCCTTCTTGCTCTTTTCCCATTTCCTTCTTGCCTCGACCGATTTTTCGACGGCTAAACGAACTTGATTCCGCGCGTACTCTTTTTCATTTTTAAAATAATCGGGATCTTTGGGATCCCACAATTTTTTTATAGAATTTATATATTTAAATTAAGTTTAGGGTACTTACATCTGACCACTCCGTAGCAAACGACGGTTAACAATAAACTGATTACTTCACACAATCACGTCGAACACCAAAAATCCGCCTCACTAGACGCAGAAATGCCTTTGATGTTTAGTCAAAAAACCGACAGAAAATGTTTCGTTATGAAAACGCACAGGTCGACTCATACGTTGAAAACCATGTAAAAAACCGAAGTATGTGAGGCCTATTATGGTGCGTCCAGATCTGACGAGCCGAGCCTGAGCCGCGGCAAATTCGTTTGATCTTTCGTGAAAATATCGACAGACGATCCATTTTCTGTCGGTGTTTTGACGATACATCAATTTTTTTTTCCGTGGATCTGGATCGACTTGGGCTCGGCTCGTTAGGTCTGGACGCACCATTAGAATGTTCAGCTGGTTCGTCTCATGCCCATTGCTCGCAAGCAGCACGGGCAAATAGGCCAAGTGCGTAAAACAGTGCGAACCCGAATACTAAAAAGTAATGTTCAGGCGCCTAAAACGTCAGTTTCAACTTGTTGGGTCGTGTAGCGATAAAATTAATCCACATTGCTCCTGTTCTTCCTTGCTCAGGCTTACCATCGCGCTTTCCTGGTTTGGGAACATTGCTTTGCGTGCTAGCAGTGTTCCTCAAATTTGTTTTACTCGCAGACATATGTGTCCACATTGTAGTTTTATGTTTGCGTTTTTGGGGTTCGGATATGGATGATATTCCTATGTACGATAGTCAACCGCTCCTACTTGATTCATGCTCGCGCGCCCAATTGATGTCGATTTGGCGAATGTTTGTTTTTAGTTAAGTGGTCTCCGTGGAGTCTTGTGCATTTCATCCATATATGAACTTCAGAAAGCAAACTTGCGGAGCATTGCAAGCGCAAAAAGCAATATTCCAAAACAATAATTTCCAAATAAAACAAATATTCCAAAGCAATGTGGACCTTAAAGAAAAACTGGTGTCCAACGACGCCCGGGACGACCGCCAAAATATGGGAGGATAGTTGGACCTCACTATGGCAAGAGCGAGATCTTACGAAACAGATTTGAAAAATCGGTGAATAAGACATTAGCTTTTGCAAATAATAAATCCTCCAAAGGCTACAGCCACAGAATAAAACGCATGGAAGACTTTTAAGAAGAATTTTATGTTAGTTTATTAGCAAATTCATTCCAATGTATTCCTGGGTTTTCAGTCAATTTTATTGTCACTAATTATGGTGTTATGTGATGAGCCCTGCGTTTCGTCCCGGGTCTACCTATTGGACTCGTCAGTAAGGCTTAGGTAGACCCTGCCTTATACGCCAGACATCGCATCGCCATTTATTAGCAAATTTTACTTGCAGTGTAGCAATGCAAAAGCAATTAGCATATTCATCTACGAAAAATGCAGGGTTCTCAAGCATCTGAGAAATATTAGGATACTCTGAAGTTGTAATAAAACATCTTTAAATTGTGAACTATTGCAATTTGCTGTTCCGTTTCGTTTTATTCATTGCTTTATCAGATCTGCTCCTTACTCAGATCAATTTACAACAGAAGTATTCACTTATCTGAAATCTTATTTTAAGTCAATTTATTTATGAATAAGTAGGTATCATGTAGACAGTTTAGTCATCAACCTCACGTCCGTATAATTTAATATTAATTAGTTTCTACATATAGCAGATTTTCCATAGGGGATTTTATTGTCTAATTGAGCAAAGCTGATTGCTTGAAACATATGACGACGTGGCAATATTCGAATTCATTACCATTGAAATGTTCTTCAGTTCCATCTAACGTTCACACCTAAGGTGCCTGATGTTAACAATCCCAAATCGTTCTCACATATAACATCCATTTATATGTATATCAATATCGGTGTTTCCTGCGTTTTTTGTTGTGCTTAAAGATGGATTTACACAAACAAGGTGATATTGTCCAACAAAAATGTATGCTTAATTCAAATCAACTTTGTAATGTACTACAGTACACATTTCGTGATGCACATAAAGCACTTAATTTAATTCCCGTTTGCGCGATTTTACGGACGGGCCATTTTTCTAACTTAGATAATTTTTTAAAATTAAAGTTAATCCCATTCCTAAGGGCATCACATTTGAGATTTCAGAGTTCAGAGTTTAAATATCAGTTTTCCTTTTGTCATAGTAACCCTTGGGCGTCAACTTTGGATCACCCTGTACATATAAGTTACCTATTTCAAGCGTATAACATCCTGTATACGGTGTCTATATGCCCATATGCTTTTCTGTGAGACCTGAATTTGTGTTGGTGTTTTAAATAGAGTTTTTTACTTTTCTCCCTAGTTTTATTAATTATTTCCTTGGTTAGTTGGAGGTCAAACGGCAAAAGACGAGCAAAACCGGCACAAATCCGTGTTTAATGGGCGAAAGCAAATAATTTTGATTTATTAAAGGAAACATTCTGTTTTTTATCTTAAAATATTAGAAGCAGGGGCGGATTAATGCTTTACGAGGCTTTAAGGTAGGAGGCCACTTAAGGGCAGTAAAATGTGATCATTTTTTTAATATAAATAAAAGCTATCTTATAATTGTTTTTATCATTTATTCTCGCAAATGTTTTTTCTTTGGTACTTATACATATATTAAAAACTACAAATTATTATACAATTAAAAATATTTTTCTTGCATTTGCTCTAGCACAGTCACTTATAAAATCATCAAAATCAATCGATCGAAATAAATCCTCGTCAATCCGGATAACCTTTCATCTAACATAGTTGATCTAAACATATTTTTACCCTCTTTAACACCGAGAATGATCTTTCAGGTTCGCAGTTTGCTATTGGAATCGTAGCCAAAATCCAGTAAGCGATGTAGATATTCGGAAGTAATTCGATCATATCCATACTTACAATCCAATTAAGAACTTGCAAAGGGCACAGAATTTTCTAATTCTAAAAAAAATCAGAAAGTTCTAATAATAAGTCGTTTTGCAAATCATCCGAATAAACTTTTATGAGATTTGTTGGTTTAGTTTCTAATTCATCTGATATGATGAATAATGATTTTTAACGAGTCTGTGTATTCTTTCCATGTTACTTTCGTACATCAATTTTGATTCATGCATCCTGCATATGCAAAATTAAATTATGTGTACGGAAATTTTTTTATTCGAGTTCGCGTGGCCCTCTCAATGTTGGGGCCCGGGGCTACATACAGCCTCTGCTAGCCCCTCCGTTAATACGGCCCTGGTTAGAAGAGCTTTTTAAAAATTGTTATTTTGTTACGGTGTGTGCACCCAGTACTATCATAAATCCACATATAAGTACACTTTGGACCTACAAAGATAATGATTCACTTAGTACGAATGATATATCGTATATACGATAGCAACAATGTAGATATACATTGATTAAAAGGCTCATGGAAACTTTCCTTTCTCTTTCTAATGCATCTTTGCGTAATGCATTTTCATTATTTGTCTGTATTGGTGTTTTAAGAATGAGTTTTCTCCTCTCTATAAGTTGAAGTTACGAACAATTCGGAGGCAGCCTTTACAGCATATCAATCAATAAGAAAGGTTTTCTTTAGTTTTTTTATCCCATTCAATAATTTTGTCTGTAAAAACATTAGATGGCATACAAATTTACTAGTCCAAAACGCGGCTAGACATCAAAGTATATAAACTATCTTCTTAAAGCATTGAATCCAAATTAGAGAAGATCAAAACTCGTTGCTCTCGTATCCATTTTACTACTCTTTTTTTGAAGAATGAGGCCACTTAAGGATCATTTTCTCTCTTCTCTACATGAGCTGGTTTCTTCAACATTAAGCAGACGATTTTGCCAAATGATTTAAACGGTAGATTTACGCATACTCCGTCATTGTCAAACGGCACTCTGAAATCGTTTTACATTTTTTCAATAATTTCATATTCCTGTTTTAGAGTTCAAGCTTTACGTGTTTGCATCAAAAGGATCACTAAACAGCATTCGCAATGTAACCTGGACATCATCATCATCAATCAGCCCCCCTGCGTCGACTGCTGGACATAGGCCTCCCGAAGTATAATCCAAGGCTCGCGATTCTGTGCTGCGCTCATCCAATTCGATTCTATTCTTCTGATGTTATCCTGTCATCTCGTCGGTGGGCGTCCCCTTCATCGGAATGCGTCATGCCGTGGTCTCCAATCCAAAATCGTTCTAGTCCATCTTCCGTCAGTAGTTCTTGCCACATGTCCCGCCCAGTTCCAGTTAAGCGTTGTTATGCGTTCGACAGCGTCTGTCACTGCAGACATTTCTCGCAGCCTGGTCTTTTCTGTCCGCTACCTTTGTCAGGAATGAGCAAGCCGCCGGTGACTGAGGGCCGCGCGTTTCTTTGTCTCATCATACGGGGGTATTAGCCTAATACTCCTATCACGCTGGCCTGTGCGGGTTAATAGGGGAGACTTTTGGAGTAACATTTCCTTAACTCCAGTTCTAACAGTTATACCGCTGTGGCTCGGTCGCCAGAGCCTCGTCAGTTGTCTAGCAGGGTGTACCACGTGCAGGTGAGGTTGGCATTTGATCTACATATGTCTCGTTTTTATTTTCGCCCCTTACACCCCATAACCTTGACATACTTTCAAATAAAATTCAAACAATATATTCAGCAGATCTTACTTGATTTCATTCAGAGGAATTACTGGAGAAATCCCCGAAAAAATGTCTATAAGGCAAATGTTATAAGTTGCGGTGTAAAAAGTCAAATCCCTCAGGTGACTTTCTATAGACTACTAAAAACTACTGGTTGTCACTATGCGGAAGTTCATTAAAAACGTATTCAATAAAGTCGGTAAAAATTCTTTTAGTTTTGTGGGGGTAAATATGGTGGTTTCAATGGAAGCTTCTTACATCAGACGATACACTTAGTAGCATTGAAATGTGTTTTATCGTGGAAATCGCTGACTCGGTCTTAATTAGACCCTATTCCCAATAATCACATTCTCAAAATAATCTGCATATACGCCCAACTACTATACGAACGCACAAACATGACAAAGATCTCGGAAAGACTCATACAGCTACAGACAAAATGGACAAAACCCCTACAACTGGACCATACTGAATCCCCTTTGTCTTACAAGACCAACCAGACAATCCCGCTTCCGTTTCCCTACATTAACGCTACTCGAACACTTACAAACGCAACGGACTAGTGGACAATAAAATAATTTCTTCTTGCCACTGAAATCTTATTTATTTAATAGTATTGTTAACCTAGAATAAGAAAATTTTCATATTTGTTTTTTATTTAGATTAAGACTGCATGTATTAAACAAGGGCAGAAAGACCGATAGGTCGATAGCATTTTTTAGAAATAAAGATGTTTACTACTACTACTACTACTACTAAACTGCATATTGATATAATTAACAAAATTGTCTTTTATTTTAGCGGGTCAAGCGACGGTTAGCCCCATTGGTCCCGATGAGCTGCCTCCACCATTCTATCAAGCTCCCGAAGGCGTTCCAATGGTAACATGCCGCGTGTGTCAATCTATGATCGACATTTCCGGCAAAAGGGAACAACATGTAGTTAAATGTGCCCATTGTAACGAAGCTACTGTAAGCATGAGATGTAACCCAATTGAATTTAGTGTAGAAACGTTTTCAATGTTTAGCCTATCAGAAATGCACCGCCTGGTAAGAAATATGTTAGATGTCCATGCAATTGTCTTCTGATCTGCAAAAGTTCTTCACAAAGAATCGCTTGCCCCCGGCCAAACTGCAAGCGCATTATCAATTTAGCCCCCAGTCCCGTAACTCCTCCGGTTCCATCCATGCCTGGGATGTGCAGAGTCATTTGTGGTCATTGTCAGGATACATTCTTAGTAAGTATATTTTGCCAGTTTTCTTTGTCATATTTATTATATTGTTTTATTTCTTTTCAGTTCAATACATTGAATAATGCTTTGGCTCGTTGCCCTAATTGTCATAGGGTTTCCTCAGTGGGTCCGGATTATTCTCGGGGACGTGGTAATATCTTCTTCATTTTAACGATAGTCTTCTTGGCACTTGGAATCGGGGTAACAGTTGGAACTTATAAATTTGCAAAAACCCATAGCGGAATTTATGTCACATATGTAGGAGCATTTCTTCTAGCGGCCATTTTCTTTGTGCGAAGTGTATATTACTACTTCATGAAAGTTAGCATTATCGAAGGTCCTATGTAATTCCCTGGGAACTTTGGATGTGATGTAAATATAGTTCCATACGTTTTCTAGATGTGGGTTTAAAAGTACCATTTTTATAGCCCCGTAAGTGTAAACTTAAATTGCGATCTGATTATTGTAGTTCATATGTGCATTGATTTGCTGTAAATTTAAATTTAAGAAGTAGGAGGATTATTAATCATGTTTTGGGTCAGTTTGAATTAATATATTAAAGCTGTTAAATAAATAGAGTGGATTGAATTCCCAACTTTTCTTCGCGTGTTAATGCAGCATTGATTAAACAAATTAACATTAAAACGAAAGAAAAATAACCCCGAAAAAGTGTGATTAGGACTACAATCCCTGGAGTTACATTAGGTGATCTACGGGGTTTTTATTAAACAGACTTGAGCATTAAGTACTTTGTTTAATGCAGTTTCAGTAAACTTATTAAGGTTATTTTTAAGCCCATGTCTTGAACTATACTGTAAGCTTGTTCTGATATTTCAATAAATATTCGGAAATTCAATAATCAATTATCTAGTTTGACAATTAAATTTGTGTAATCCTTTATAAAGTAAATTATAAGATATACTGATTTTACTTGAGATTTAATTATTTAGTTGTACTAATTCATTTTATAAATCTTGTTTTTCTGGCAGCTTTATGTGATATATTTTTGCCAAGAAAACATTCCAGTCATTGGTGCCCGAATTCAACTCAATATCCAATTATTACTTGGGCCTTTATTATTAGTTGCCGGTTTGAGACAAGATTACGAAAAAAAAGATGTTCTTTTAAGAGTAAGTAGAACCATATATTATAAATAAAATGTATTAGCTGCATATGCGTAAGAAATAATGTATTATGCTACTCGACCTTAATAAAATATATTTTAGAACTTGCGCTTCTGTTTAACTCGTCATCGTTTCCTATATGAAATTTGAATCATTGCAAAAATGAATTGGCAGTTTTATTTCCCAAAAATTCTACTCAATAGTATATACAACATATAATTAACGGTGCGGTATATGTTTTGTAAGTACAATTTTTAGAATTTCTCAGAATAAAAAATTGTTTTCCCGATATCCGACTATTTATACCTTCCACTTTCATCCAGTTTGGTAAATTCTAGCATGTGCAACACTTGCTTTTAAACTTAGGATATTTTGGAAATTTCCAACGCGAAATTAATGTGATGAAAATAGACATGTTGAAGCTTGATTAGTGGGATTAAAAATATCCCAAATGCGCCGAGTTCATATTTAAGAAAGTTAAGTTCAAACGCGGATTTCGAAACCAAAGCATCATCTAGATATTTATTTCAAGAGATCGGCTCGCGCGGGCATTGGTTATAAATGGTGAGTTTTTCGAGGATCGCAAAAAAATATTTCTTCTCGGCGTTTCGCAGCAGGAGTGGCTAGCATCTTCAAAGGTAAAACAGCTTATTGCCCGAAAACTTATCATCAGTCCAGTAAACTGGTCAAGTGTTTTTCCGCGATGAGATTTCCAGCGAAAGCACCTCTGAGAATGCAAGTCACTCCAGCTTGCGAAACGTTAGGAAGACATTTTTTCCACGACGGCCAAAAAGCTGGAAAAACTCACCAGTTTGAAGTGATTTAACCATTCGTTTTTTAGCAAAATGCTATTATATTGATAGATGTTTTGATTTGATTGATGAAAACGAATCTTCTGTCGGTTTATTACAAAGATGGCATCAGCTCTTATTCAGTTTGAAATTTTGAACGAAAACAATATAAATTACCGCTTAATTATAATTAAAAAACTACACATAGAATTAGACATTTCGTTTAAATATTATAGAATTTGATGTATTTATGTGGAAAATAAAGGGGTATTTTAAATGGAAAATAAAGGGGTTGTTTGTACAATGCATTTAGTAATTGTTTCTAATTTTTTAAACTAATTCAGTCACCTCTGGAAATACGTTGCACTTATTACTATATCTGTCCCTTCTATTACAAGCTTATCATTTAGTTTTCAAGGCAGCTTCGCTAAATTGAACTGTTTTCCATTAACCTAGAGCCAAGCAGGCCATTGTATGTTTTATAAATTAAATATTGGTGATGACATCGTGTGTAAAGTGAATGATGTAATAAACCAAGTTAGAATAATACAGGAAACACCCGAAAAGCGAAAACGTGCGCGAACGCAAAAATTATCCACAACGTTCAGTTCGTTCTCGCACATCGGCGCGTTAAATCCTGTGAGATTCTCAAAAACTACGCTTATTTTTGCCAACGAATTTCGTGCATTTCATTTGCAAGGTAAATATTTGGTAAAACATATTGAATTTTCAATGTGCTGTTAGATACGACCTTTATTTATAGATGATTTATTCACTTTCAAAGTATTTTTGGAAAGTCTAATTCTAAAGTGCTTTGATTTCCCATTAATATAGAATTTTAAACTATTTATCTAATGATAAATACCAGATTTTCTTTTGTCCAGAATACGGATTTGCTTGGAATATCTTTCTCTAAATATCGAAAATAAATATATAAAATCTTTGACTCGTTTTTACATCCAGTCTTACATGTTTATTAACTTAAATTAATGAATTTTCAAGTGCATTTTTTATTTACTTTTTCTAAAACGGCCCTTTGTGAATCTATATTGGAAAAATCAATCAAAACGCGCATGCTTCTATGGAATGCCTCTTGGTTTCCCTCAGGAAGAGAAAATAGGGCACGGGCACTGAGCTATTTACAGGAATGATATCATCTTGCTCCGTTACTATGATGATGTTTGAGGTGTATAGGATAGCAAAACAACATTCTTATCGAACATTCAATTAAGTATAACCCGCTAGAAAATTCGCATGTTTTGCGAGACTCTTAATGGCTCGTGAACAATATTTTCATTAAAAATACAACTAAAAAAGCGAATAACAATGTAAATTTTTCAAAAAAAAATCCTAAGAGTGGCAGGGTGTTTTTTTATTTACGCGACAAAAATCACAATCAGTCCAAATGATTTACAGGTAAACTATATGCGTTAAAAACGATGCGATACTAACATTAGGAACAAAAAAGGTTTTATGGCTTGCAAAATATTCGATACCCTTGGACACTGTAGAAGACTTTTCCACTACAAAAGAGCATTATTACATAGGGTTTTTTAAGTACGAAGTCAATCTTTATCCCAGACTCCCTCTCTCAATTTATATAGGTATATGTATGATACGTTTACAACAAACAGGATGTTGAATAAAAAAACGTTTTTTAGCTTAGTGGCGTCTCTGAAGACAATATAGTCAAGAATTTTGACGAATAAAATGCGGGCCACTGATTTCTTTTCAGTTTTTCTATTTTGTCATTATTAAGGGACTTGCGATACAACTTTTGTGTCTCTTTAAGTTTTTTCGTATCTCGCTTCGTTTTCGAAATAAAAATTAAAACCACTTTGTTCCATGTCCTTGGGACAACATAATGGAACTACCATACCATTTAGAATTACGTGAGCCATTTACATAATGATTGGATTTTTTGGCGTATATTAAAACCGTTTTGATAAAACAAATAAACATAGAATTATTGCATCAATTTATTATTTAACACCCTGTATCACATCCTCAAGTTTGGCAAATAATATATACAAAAAAGCATGTTTCTACTGCTTTGTATCCACTTGTACTGATTGCACTTGGTCGACTGAAACTTTTAATTAAAAGAACGGAAAAATTACTAAATTAAAAATATTTTGTTAAAAAAAATGTGTGATGACCTGTATGCGATAAATGCCAACAGTCGAATAATTATCGAGGTCACTAAACAATCTTTTAGAATAATTTTAAATGATCATTACTAATTTTACGTGCGTTTGCTTCATTGCTTGCATCACACTGCCATTGATTTTATACAAAGTGTTTTAAATGTAACGTAAGAGCTTAATATATCCATTCCCTGTTATTTCTGCTCAAAAATGTTAATTAATTAATTCAGATTTAAGTTTCAATTTTGATGGGATCCGTGTGTTCTTAGGAATTTTCTAAAATCTGAGCAGTTATCGCTTCTATTTGATTATTACTTATGGAAGCACCTCAAGAATGTTGTGTACAAAACAAAACTTTATCGTTTTATCACAGCAACGCAAGAGATAACAGGAGATACTTTTTATGTTAAAATCTTAATATCGTTATTTGTTAAATTAACGGGGAGATTGTTTTATCACTTTACTAATAATTGCCTAGTGACAGTGGATAATTAAATCGCGTTTATATTATATGTAAACCGCTTTGTAATTTTCCAAGCACATTTTCTAGCTTATGATTTATTTGGACAACCCCGTATAATTCAATCGCATTTTGAAAAAATGTCTTCAAAAATAGTTAAACGGGGAAAACTGTAAAGGATTCAATGATGCGATAAAAACATTTTTTGAATTTTTCGCTTTTGATATATTTTAAAAAATGAAAACATTTTTTGGTTTTTTTCTTTTCGAATGATTTTGCGTCTGGCTATGGGTAATTTATCAACGATTAATGCATTACTGCCCACAATGTGCGTCGGAAGTCTAAAACCTTTCTATACATGATAATATATCAAAGGCAAAGAAGGAAAAATACTTACAACTCTCCTAATGAATAAAATCAGAGTAAAATTAATGCAGGACCGAAGCGTCGTGAATAAATATTCACTTTTTAATATTTTTAGAAATTTCTTAATGCATTTGAAAGCAGGATATTAGAGCAATTCTCAAAAACAAATCAATTTAAATTTTGAAGAATAACAACAATATTAAAAAAAAACCTAAAAGATACGAATCAATCGATTTCACGACAGCATTAAACAGGCTATAAAATAACTCACATTTCTTAAAAGATCCTTACAGGCAAGCCATATCTTTGCAAGATTGCCTTAAAATATTTCTTACATTAATTAATTGTTATTGGTTTTTAGTCATGTTAGAGATTCCCAATAATTGTATATTGATAAATATCACTTTTTGATATTGTTTATCGTCATGAAACATCCAAAATTTTTCTTTGAAATTTTATTTTTTTATCTTTAATTATTTCAGTTTGTTTTGTTTCACTTTCTCAATAATTATTAAAATACTTATAAATGTAAAATACAGCTAGAAAAAAAAAGGTATATATATATTTATATTGGAGTTATGACTTAAAAATATTTTGCGAAGTTTACGGGCTCATATTCATATAATAGGCTTACAACTTAGTTAATAAGGATAATCTCCAATAATTAGATTAATTCTTCTATTCACTAAAATATCGCTCACTCATTGTGAGTTGTAGGCCGAATGCAATTAAAACTTAATGAAAATATTGACAGTAGGTGGCAGTAAATAAGTTCCAATAAATTTTGCAATTAAAGCGAAACTCTCATTAAGGATCAACTGAACCACTTTACCTAATCCGTTTGAAAACGATTAACTATTGTCCGGAACAGGATCAAATACATTATTTTAAAAATAAAGATTTTCATTAACTAAATATTAATAATTAAAAAATCAAGGTGTACAAAAAAATTCATAAAGCAATTAAGCTAAAATAGGCAAAATATACAAGTACGAATTGACAAAACACTGTCATTTTCTTTTTCCCCTGAACAAGGACTCCTCAAGGATCCCCGCTCTCACCGTTTCTCTACAATATATACTGCCATGACATATACAATTACAACTTACCAGACAAAAATCAAATCGACAGATCGGCATACATATTACAATACGCAGACGACACGGCACTTATTGTACATGACAAAACTACTGAGAGAGCAGCTCAAAGACTCCAAACACTAACAAGCAGCACAATGACATGGTTTTATAAATGGAGACTAACACCAAACCCGTCAAAAAACCAACTTCTGCTCACAAACCACAGACTCAACGCTGACTCCCCTACAATAACTGCAGACGGCCAAACGACACAACCAAAAAACGACGTAAAATACCTTGGAATCACAATTGACCACAAACTTAAATTCACTAAACACATACGAAACATCAGGGCAGAAACAATAAAGAGAACAAAACACTTCCGATCACTAACCTACAAAGACAGAGGAATCAACACAAACACCGCCACCAAAATATATAAAGCTATTTGTAGACCCTTGCTAGACTTTGGACATATACTCATGACCAACGGAACAGAAAGGACAAAACGTTATACACAAACAACAGAACAAATTGCACTAAGACTAATAACACGAATAAGACACCCCCAAAACCCACTACTCAACCCCTCCACCAACTAGTATACGAACGCACAAACATGACAAAGATTTCAGAAAGACTCATACATCTACAGACAAAATGGACAAACAACCCCTACAACTGTACCATACTGAATCCCCTTTTTCTTACAAGACCAACCAGACAATCCCGCTTCCGTTTCCCTACATCAACGCTACTCGAACACTTACAAACGCAACTGACTACTGGACAATAAAATATTTTTTTCTTGCCATTGGAATTGGAAAGTTTATTAATAAGATTGTTAACGTAGAATAAGAGAATTTTTATATTAATTTTTTATTCAGATTAAGTCTACATGTATTAAACAAAGGCAGAAAGACCGATAGGTCGTTAGCCTTTTTTTTTTAGAAATAAAGATGTTTACTACTACTACTAGGCAAAATAACATCGTCTGGTATACTTTTTATAGCTATAAACTAATTTTTTTTAGCGATATTTGGTTTATATCGCTAGAAGTTTATTTAACAGCGAAATTGAGGAAGAAGAAAATGCTCACGTTTGAACAATATTTAAAAAAACAGGCTGTTTGAGAGGTATGACAAGCGACCATAAAATTGTTTAAATTCGAAATAACTTTTTAAATTTAATACAATTCGATTTGTTTGTTTTTTCTTTTAGACCAAATGTTCACGCAAAGCTCTCTCAGATTCTCTAACTACAGTTTGCGGAAGACCATAATATATTGCTTAATTTGTTTAAAAAATTGATATACTACTCCAAATTTGAAATTTAATACACAATAATTCATTATTGCCGTTTTCATGTAATCAAAGATCAATAAACTATATGTTTTCACAGAGTTTTCAATTAAGATTCGCGTAATCAACATTTTTAACTTTAGATTCTATAATCAAATATTGGGAAACAAGTTGGTTAGTTGCAAATCCTATCCACTGAATTTTTTTTTAATGTAACTGTTTACTGCAATATAAATCATACATATAATAAAAATAACTATGTTTGCTTGTAGCTTATCATTTTAATATTATTTTTAGAAATTATGCAGATGCAGAGACGCCGTCCAATACAACCATTTTGACGAGTGTTGTAACAAGAAAAATTATTATCATATCGCTAAGTAAATAAGCTTCCAATTGTATATGCAATTTCGTTACACGTTCACAAATAAACAGATATCAATTTATCTCCAAGGATTTGCTTATCTTAAATGGATTAAGTACCTAGGTGTCTAGATACTATTGTAATCTCTTGTTAATTGTATCATATTGTATATTATAAGGCATGTGATTAAACAAGTGAGTTAAAGACACAAGTTATATTTAAGAACTTTTTTCTTTCAATTCGTATGTGGAATCTTAATTAATTAATAATTATAAATTAATAACAAATTATGGTGTATGTGTTCCCAATGCGTAACCATTTTTCTGATTTATATCTTTGATATTTTGAATACCAGCGTGACTTATTTTATTAAAATAGCTGTTTTATTAGTTGGTGCCATTTTTAACCGTTTTCTTATTCGATCAAAAATTATCAAGCGACAAATTTTACATTCGAAACCATTAGCGAAACTTTTTGCGATATAATTAGTTTTAATGCCTGCTTTTGAGGAATGCGAAATTTTAATTAGAGCCCTTTATTTGTTTTTATACTACTAACTTGAGAAGTCATCATTATTTACTCCATTTCCGTAGTGAAAAGTCGTATTTTTCTCCTTTACTTTACTAGTTCTTTACTTTACTAGTACTTTATAAGTTCAAGTGAGATTCCATCCATTTCCACTTTAAGATTCACTAATTTTTCGCTTTTTCCAGAAGTTTTTCATAGAACTTCTATCTGTTTTCTGGAGACAGAGTTTTGTAGAGAGTTTTCTACGCGCCTGTGGATATAAACGTGATCGGTGTATAATAGCTTACTTCTCTACCTAGGTATATAATATACTATTTCTTATTATTTTTGCGGTTCTTTTCGAAGCGTCGATATTATTAGCTATTAGACGTGCTTTTCTTTATATATGATAATTTATAATTCTTGGATTCCTATAGAAGTTTAGTCATACAGCACGAATTAGAAATGATGTTTTGTTGACAAGAAATGTGAATACACTCTAGGTTTAAGAATTTAGAAATTGAGGAATTATACTTATAAAAGCAATTATACTTCTAGAATATTTGTGCAAAGCAACTAAATTTGCAAATGGTTAAAATCGTCAAATATAAATGTGAATTTTACCCGGAATTTAAAATAAATTAGAAAGTTCTCTTTCTCGCGACTCATTTCGTCGATAAAGTCATACATACATAAATACAATAATAAAAATTCCTGCACAGTTCTTATTAGTTTTCTAACATTATATAAGTCGGTATATGAGAATTGAATCTACCGAAAATATGTAGACATAAAAATGTCGTATATAACGTAATATGTTCTCCTTGTGCCATTTCAGAAATAAATCATGAGCGATTCACCCCAACCTCCCTCCGGGGAATTGAAAAACCTCAGTCTGGAAGGGGAGAAAGCGGAAAACGATAGACCGTCTACCCCATCTTCCCTAACATTCACCGAGCAATTTAAAACGTTTGCCAAGTTTGGCGATCCAAAATCGGATGGACGACAAATAACTTTATCAAACAGTGACAAATGGATGAAACAAGTAAGATATTAAGTTAGTTGAAACCGTTGGAACCTTTATATAGAATTGGCCTTAAAAAGATTCTATTCAATTGCTCGTCTAGTATAAAAGTTGTTTTGTAATTCCAGGCTAAAGTTATCGACGGAAAGAAAATCACGACGACAGACACCGGAATAGCTTTTAAAAAGCTGAAGTCGACTAAAGTAGGCATTTTAGACTACCAGAAGTTTTTGGAAGATCTCGCCAAGAGCAAAAAAATTGAAGTAGCCGAAATTAAATCAAAACTAACGAACTGTGGACAACCAGGCCATCATGGATTGGGGGTGAGCAATCATTATCAAATAATAATTAGCACAATAAACTGGATGGTTCTTTATCAATTAAAGATGACAATTCAGATTTACAAAAAATTTCCTAACGATCGATTAAAATGAGTGCTCTCCTGACAAAATTTTAAGTTTGTTAATAACTATCCAATAACAGATTAATTTTTTCTTAAAATAATCATTGATAAATCACTTTTGATTTTATAGTTGTAGAAATTCTTACTAGAAAGTGTTTGGTATATGAAGTAAAAGACATAAATACGCGGTATAAGTATGATGGTGAAGTAGATGGTAGAAATGAAATCATACACCAAAGATAAAGAAAAGTCCAGTGTTAATATTGGATTATAGATTGTCCAATACATTATACATACAATATGTATACGGTCGTCGTATTTTTTGGAGCAAGATGTAAACCTCTACACCATGTACTGAACTCAGATACTGTCAATCAATTCAAGGATATTTACATTTATACTTAAATTCAAAATAGTCAATCGATACTCAGTCAAAATAGTCAATCAAAAATATAAAATTTTGAAAATCAAAGATAAAAAGATTTCAATTGCCTTTATACTTATTATTAAAATCAATAAGGTAGTACTTATCAATTTTAATATAAACAATTGATTTATTTTTCAGAATGTGAAAAATACCAGCACAGTTGATAGATTGACCGATGCCTCAAAGTTCACAGGAACGCACAAGCAGAGATTTGATGAAACCGGAAAAGGCAAAGGCATTGCTGGACGAAAAGACCTTGTTGATTCATCCGGTTATGTCAGTGGGTATCAAAACAAAGACAGCTACGAGAAAAAAGAATAAAAGAAAAACCATATTTATTTAAAAAAAAATATGCTTAAGTTTACACCGTGCACTATACCTACTTGAAGAAAGAGTAACATATATTTAAATATTTGTACTCGTATCTGCTTCCAATGGAGCTTCCAGTTTTCTTTGCACAAGAAATTGTTTAAATAGAACCTTTTTGATATTTCCAGTACTTATTTAGCGAATTATAAGCGATTGTGCTCGTTAAGAGATTTTTGTGTAGTTTTAGTTTTATATTTATATTTTTTCACGTTCGTTTCAAAATGTTAAACTCACTAGACACTTACAATTAAGGTTCACTGTTTCTTGTATTCGAGCATCAAGTTGTACCTACCCTGCTGTACTGGAATGTGGTGCGATTTTTAAAATAAAACTACACACTCCTGCCAGTCTATTTCATTAAGAGTCTATGTATCATGTATTATGATAGTAAATGTGATCATACAAAAGTTTAGTGCAATGTTGCTCTAACTGGATGGTGTAAACTAAATCAAAAGCTATATATTTTAGGTATACCACGTCTATTTCGAACTCCAAACTTAATTAGCATAAGGTAAAGAATAATATTTTCACTTTCCTTCTCGTCTGTAGACTGTGAAATTTATATTAATTTATTAAAAGACAATAAAATAAACAAACAAATCATTTGTTCAAGGTTGTTGTAGATTATTTATCTTTCACATTAACACGCTAAATCCCTTTATCCCAAACTCCTTTAATTTAAAAGAATCCTCTTATTCAGCGGAACAAAATCAAGAAAACTTAGCGAAGAAAAGAAAAAATAATAAACAAAAAGTTGTTAAAACTGAGGTTTAAATGTAAAAACACAGAAGCCGAAGTGTTTCGTAATAATGGCGGTAAGAATATGGGTGAAAAAAGACCGAAGAAATGACCAAATTATTAGAAATTGCGGTTAATCAGTAGCAGAATTGAAAACAGAAGTTGCAATTAATTTACAAACTTTACGACTCTGAGCAAGTATAAATAATTTGTAAATTTTTCGATTATTAGAAACAATATGCTCTTGATTTTCGTAAGAAATGCTT
Organism: Dendroctonus valens; assembly: GCA_024550625.1. Classification (NCBI taxonomy): domain Eukaryota; kingdom Metazoa; phylum Arthropoda; class Insecta; order Coleoptera; family Curculionidae; genus Dendroctonus; species Dendroctonus valens. Next base: position 55,442 of record JAJTJO010000675.1, on the reverse strand, counting down.
TTATTGTATTGTTATGGTGCTAGAAGAAACGATTAATTCAAACATTTAAAATTTATTCTCGTCCTATGCCCCAAAATCATTTTTAAGCAAATTAGGATACCGGTTGGGTTTGAAATTGGTTCAAACCATAAAAAAAAATTGCAGTATTGCACTTCATGGTAAATTCAAGCGCCATGAATCACCTAATCAGTTTTTTTTGCTTGGATGTGTCGTTTTCAAGAAATCATCATCAATTTATTTTTTTTAATGGCCCTGTTAGTTTATTAGCGAATTCTAATAGTTTTTTTTTTTTTTTCATTTCAATTCAACAATATTTAACATACAAAGACTTAATTATGTTTTCAACCGGTTTTTTTAATATAATATCCAGAAAATTGTAAACTGGAATATGTGCTGTTGCCTGCCGCTGGTTAAATTTGCTTTCTAGTGAATTGTTTTTTGGTTGTTTCATTGTTAATTTAAATTATTATGTTATTATTATTTAATAGGAATTAGCACAAACACCGCCACCAAAATATATAAAGCTATTTGTAGACCGTTGCTAGACTATGCACATATACTCATGACCAACGGAACAGAAAGGACAAAACGTTATACACAAACAACAGAACAAATTGCACTAAGACTAATAACACGAATAAGACACCCCCAAAACCCACTACACAACCCCCCCACCCAACTACGATACGAACGCACAAACATGACAAAGATCTCGGAAAGACTCATACAGCTACAGACAAAATGGACAAACAACCCCTACAACTGGACCATACTGAATCCCCTTTGCCTTACAAGACCAACCAGACAATCCCGCTTCCGTTTCCCTACATTAACGCTACTCGAACACTTACAAACTCAACGGACTAGTGGACAATAAAATAATTTCTTCTTGCCACTGAAATCTTATTTATTTAATAGTATTGTTAACCTAGAATAAGAGAATTTTCATATTTGTTTTTTATTTAGATTAAGACTGCATGTATTAAACAAGGGCAGAAAGACCGATAGGTCGATAGCCTTTTTTAGAAATAAAGATGTTTACTACTACTACTATTATTTAATAGGTAAGATACTAGATTTACATGTTTTATTAACGAAATATAAAAAACAACAAAGAGAATAAAAGAACTAAATTTAAACAGTTTAAAATTTTCTGGGGAATTTCAATAGATATCTTACTCTGGAATGTCCAGCGTACAAAATGGGGGTCTTTAAAATTTTTAAAAAATTTAAAAGTACAGTCAGGAAGATATACGTAAGGTCTTTACAATATCCAAGATAATAATTTAAAAAAAACAGTCAGAGAACATAACTAGATATTAATGTGTTATAAATTGGTGAATTACTAATAAAGAAAGTTTTTGGAATTAACTACGGTTTCCAATATACAAATATTTGTTCTTCTTATCTTGGGCCTTAGCATCTATACATTTGTGGAATTAATTATTGTAGTTTGTAGTTACTCCTATTGCTATGCATTTTTCAGATGTCCGTCGACGAACATCTTTGCATTTTTCAATTTTTGGTGTTCTTAATTTTTAGTTCAATATTTATTAAACGACGTAAAATAATACTCCTATATTATAGTTACAGTTAATAGAGGCATAATCTTTAATTAAATTTAAAAAATTTTAAATTTAATTTAATAATAAAAGGATATTTTTTGAATCAATAGATATGAATGAAATATATTGTTTCAATTAATAGATCTAATGCAAAGTAGTTACTTTAAATTTGAATAAATAATGAGATAAAAAGCAAAAACACAATTATTTAGAAAAATATGAACAAAGGAACTTACGTTTTACAAACATCAAAATAATTCGCACGTTGTTGCATCATTCAATAAAACGGACAGCTTTTCGGTAAAGAACTAAACTTTTAGACTCATTTCAATTGCTTAAATTGTTTTTGAATAACTTTTTTTTCCGCACACTTTGTTAATGATCGATTATAATTTGAAATAAATTTTAAATGCTAATAATTAATTTTGTAAATTATTCCGCCGAAAAATGTGCTTGAAAAACTTTATCTAAAGGGTTTAAACATTTCAGCACAAACATCCAAGTTGGAAGAAGTTTTTGAATGATTTTCTTATTTGGCATAGAACAAGTGACCCGTTCGATCAAACAGGTTTTATTTTGAATTTTTTCTGTATCTGAGTGGTGCTATGTTTAAGCGTTAGTGAAATCAGAATTTTGCCCAAAAATATTTAATGTTGCCAGCAATAAAACATATATTTAAGTCTGGTAAAAACAAAATTTTGATGGAATTGGAAAACTGGCTAAAATTATTTAAAAATATGTTCGTTTTCGAAAAATTTTTTGCTTAAACGCAAGTTGAAAATGTAGGGATTTAGACAATATTTTTAGTTTTGAACTAAAGATTTTGTATTACCTATTACAAGTTTTTAATAAGAAAACTGAAACAGCCACTTACCGTTGGGGCTTTGATTCTCATTCCGTACAAAGAATTGATTTCCCAGAATATTCTATTGGCAGCGGTTTAACAATTTGCAATTTTAAATGGTTCTTAGAATGTAATTTTTGATATTTAAACGGGGTAATTGAGCAAAGCCATGTGACTCATAAAACCTATACTTAATGGTTTTCCAATTAAGCTCCAAGTATTTAAAAAACTGTTCCAATGTGACATTATTTTTGCTTCAAACATCACACTTTGCTTACTTATGCAGGGTGACACGCACGAAAAACCAAGACATTTTCCGCTTAGTAACCCCAACGATCACCTTAATCAGACACTAACGGTAATATTAAATACAAAGTAGCTTAGAACTAAAAATGCTTGCAGCTTTTGGCTCCTAGTAGAAAGAATGATTTCTCAGTTGATAAAAATTGTGTTGATTTCTTCAGTAGTATTTCCCGAATTGTGTGCTGGACTTGCAAATGTTTGCCTTGATTTAAACGATATACTCTCTTTGAATTGGATGCCTGCAACTCTTCTACAGAAAGTGGGGGCTGATGTTTATGAAGCAAATTTTGCCAATAAAACTATTAATGGAATCGACAACAGGATGGGAGTTATGGATGGAACTATCCATGATGCATTAACTACCATGATGTTTCACAGGTACACCATGAAACGCATAAGTGTAGCAAAATCTTAAGTGAATGATTCGCACTGACAATGTTGGCACTTATCAGTGGAATAATCTAGGGACTCACAATTTATCCTTGTGACGTAACAAACACGATAAAGGGACTATTTTTTCAGGGTGGTTTCTATTTTTTCTCCGTTCTGAGCTTTAATAAGACTGCAACGACAAAAACACAATGATTGCCTATGAAATTATATATTAATAAAATAATTAATGTTGGAACAACTTTCACAGTTTTTTCTAAATATAATTAAATCAAGAAAATTTACCTTATAATTAAATTAGTGAAAAATGATGACGGATTAATACCAAACTAACTAATAACGCAAAAATGTTCAAAAAAAACACAGTGTCCGAATGTCTCAAATGCAATGGCGATATCACATAACACTACCGCCAGCCCTTGACGGGAAAAAGTTGGGGTCCAAAGGGGGAATTAAGTTTAAAAACTTACAATTTTGGCGTCAAGCAATCTTCTGTCCGTCAGCCCCCAGAGAATTTTATTTTGTACGACTTGCCTTAAGTCGGTCCTGACGAACTAAACCTGTTGAGCCTCGAGAGTTGTCTGGTACTACACCAATTTCCAGGAAAATATATAAAATATCTTCAGGAGTTCAGAGTTGTGGGTTCTGTAAGGGGTTGTGGTTCCAATAACTAAAGGTACTACGCCCTTTATTGCACAATGAAGTCACTATCGACTACAGGGGCCCGTGTCAAATTAGACGCCGGGTAAACCAAAAACCTAATGGGTTGAGAGGGTACACACAAGTGCCGGTGGGGTCGAAGTTTCGGGCTCGATTATCGAATGCGAACTACCTAGAGAGTTTCTTCCCTGTCCGCCTGCAAAGGCACACACACATTCTTCAGGTAAAATCTTTATAACATCGGGTGGGAAAGGCGAGGAAAGAGGAAGGACCCAGACAATTTTTATGGGGCGCCTATTCGAAGGGAATTTAGGGTGTTGAAGCTTCGTTTGTTGCAAGAAAGTCTGCAACATTAAGAGAATGCATTACCGGCAAGTTAGATTACTAATGTAGAAATTATAGGTCAATGTTAAATCAGTACCACTGCACTAAATATGTTGCCAATGAAATCGTATCGGAAATGTCGAAAACTGCATTTGAACGAAGAAGTGGAGGCTCAGACCAAGAAAATGTGGAAAATGAAGTAACCCATAAAGATAAGATAAAAACCAGCCTATTATTAGATCAAGGGTCATCAAGCTATGAAGACTGGCTTAGAAAGTGAGTCCACAATAACAATAAAAAAGTGAAAGATACTGATACAGTAGAAATGTTTTTAACTCGAGGTGCTTAACTCAAAAACGCCTTGCATATTAACTTAACTTGGCTTGTAGAAGTGCAACTCTCGACGACTTATACAGACATCATCATAGCATAAACAATTTAAAGGATACTGACTTGAAATCAGCAAAAGACAACGAAGTTAACATGGATAAAAACCAGCAATTTTCTACCAAATTCGACAATGAATATCACGGAGGTTCAAGCTCATCAGGTATAGTTAGTTCGGTCTAATTTGAAAAAATCCTTGCAGATTACATAGCCAATCATGGGGCTCCACAAATGTATGAACAAAAACCCTATTTTTTGCAACCCACTATATACCATACTTCAGAAGTCGAAAAATCTTACAGTAAATCAGACAAAATAGCCGATATTTTTGAAATCGCTCTCACCGCATTGGCATATTTGTCCTTTGGAATGTTCATCGTGCATTTGATGATGTGCATATCTACAGTGGTAAGTTAGATGAGATCGAATAAAGAACATCCGACAATTAATATTGATTTTTGCCAAATTTAAGAGTAATCAACAGACAACTACAGCAAATACCAGAATCGTAGCACTTAATCTGAGTCCGGCAGAGATAAATGCAGGTACCAGCAATAATATCCATTTTAATTTAGTTGTGATAGTTGTTTATTCGTAATTTTTTGCAGACGACTTCGAACCACACAGTACTATAACTGATTCTACGGAATCTGAAGAATTCAAATTCAGGTAATATATTTATAACAGAATTTAACTCTACTTCACTTCTGATATAATCTGGTTTGATGTGTGCTTCTAGATCTATTAAAGAACCGAAAAATTCGACGCCATCCACTTCTGAGACACCAAATGAGTTAGCTAGAAAGATACTGAGTGTTTTAGATTCTGCTTTAAGCGCTCCTAAAGACAAAGGCCAGTGTTTCAGATATGCACTATGCAACGCCACAAAATATTCCCGATTCATCAATGGAAACAGCAAACTATTCATGGGTTGGTGGAGGTAATTTGCGGAGAGAAGCAAATTACATTTTAATTTAATCCCTACATTAAATATTTGCAGTATTGGAGTTAGCTGGTTATCGGAAAAGCTCACAAACAGTTTAGTGTCCAAACTAGAGGGTCTTCAGGCAATCATATTTGGTTTAGGAAAAGCAAATTGCAAATCGGTTTATCCATGTATGTTTTTGAAAGATACGCAATAACTCAAATGTAGCTAGTAGAAATAACTGTAGATAAAAATATATCTGTCACTTCATATTTATTTGATCTCGGTGCACTTATATAACTATCCATAGGTTTCATAAAAATAACTTCATACAAATAAAATATAAAATACATTTGGTTTTTTGTATTTTTATTCACTTTTCTTATTCAGGTGAACAATTGTAAAAATAGTTCTACCCTTGTAACACGATAAAAATCTTGAAAATTGGATGTTTCATCAGATTGGAAATATGGTTGATTTCTTGGGGATACGGTCTAGGCAGTGGTGAAAAAAGGAAAACTTTTTCAGCTACCAAGCTTTCGGCGATTTATTCGGCCTTCTTCAGGGTGCTAATTGTTCCTCATGTTTCCTCCCAATCAAGAGAATTGGGCTGAAGAAGGCGGTAATAAATCGCCGAAAGCTTGGTAGCTGAAAAAGTTTTTCTTTTTTCACCACTGCCTAGACCGTAACCCCAAGAAATCAACCATATTTCAAGTATTAGAACATCGGTCAATAATAAAATATATCACTTGTTTATTCACTACATAATATACGGAGTTGGAAAATAAATATATCACAGAAACAGTTAAAAAACATTAATTTCAATTCATTCCAATGTATTTCTGGGTTTCAGTCAATTTTATTGTTTATTATTTAAAATGTTACAAATACGTTTCGGTGTCTTTATCCACCATCATCAGTTTGTCTAAAATATCCATTTTACACTTATTATCAATTCAATTAAAAAAACTTTCACAAAATTAACATATTAAAATTCAAATCACACACATATTAAAAAGTACAATTTGGGACCTTGGTTCTCAGGTGATGAGTCGGGATAAACATGTTCGGGAAAAGACTAGAATCTATTGTTTAGAGATCTAAATTTGACTTACATGTTTAGATGTTTCTTCCTTTACATTTGGTTGGATATTGAATTACCTATTTTATTCGATATCGAGCGAGTGCCTGAAAAACCTGTTTATATTTCGCCTTTTCTTTGCATTCTTGGAATTGCTCTGTTTTTTCAATATCTGCTGTTTAATTTTTATTTACCAGGTCCATTCAATTCATGCATGCGATCATTTAATTAGCGTATGATACACAGAGCTAAGATTGTCTGTATCTGATCTGAAGTTTATTGCATTCTGATGTTTCTTAATTTGTATCATTTCATGGATTCTTCTCTTATTATAGTTGTCCTCATTGATCAATATTTGTGTGTTATCGAAATCAAAATCATGCAACTTTTGTTGTGCATGTTGTGCTAATGCTGTTGCATTTTCGTTAACCTTTCTTAAGCTATACTTATGTTCGTATATTCTTTTCTTTAAATATTGCCCTGTTTGTCCTATGTATGTGTTGTCACAGTTCAAACAGTCAATCTTGTATATTACGTTAGGTGTGTCCAACTTATCGCTTCTAGGCTTAAATTTTGTAAAACACTCTTTTGCGAATAAAATAAAATAATAATAAAATAAATTTGCGAATCTTTATCGAATAAAATAGGTAATTCAATATCCAACCAAATGTAAAGGAAGAAACATCTAAACATGTAAGTCAAATTTAGATCTCTAAACAATAGATTCTAGTCTTTTCCCGAACATGTTTATCCCGACTCATCACCTGAGAACCAAGGTCCCAAATTGTACTTTTTAATATGTGTGTGATTTGAATTTTAATATGTTAATTTTGTGAAAGTTTTTTTAATTGAATTGATAAGAAATGTAAAATGGATATTTTAGACAAACTGATGATGGTGGATAAAGACACCGAAACGTAATTGTAACATTTTAAATAATAAACAATAAATTTGACTGAAACCCAGGAATACATTGGAATGAATTAAAGTACAGTCAGGAAAATATACAAAATTAATTTCAATTAAAAAATTGTCGTTTTAATTTTTCCAAAGCGTTTTTTGTTCGATAGAATTTGTAAAGATCTGGTATCTGACTGATAATGCTACTGAATGTCCGAAAAATGAATTTGTTTGTTGATACCGAACGCTAGCCACTTGCGATTAAGAAGAATAATTTGATGCAAATCTCAAATAATGTGCAAGTGTTAAATAACTTGCAGCAGTCCATTTTCGTAGAAAAAAGTTCAATTTAACAAAAAAAAAGTGTAAATGTAACAGGCATTGTAATCGGCTGATAATTCAAATTGAAATAAGCGAATGAAAGATTTGTAGCTCCTTAAAAAGATGCAAAAATATGTTTAGAGTATCCAGCAAAAAGCGTATAAGATCCGATTCATTGCCTAAACCCTTCAGTCTTCCAGACTTACAGATTATTGTACAATATTTAAAAAAATTGTAAAATGCTAATCTTTCACATTTCAAGAGATTGTTTCTCCAAAAAGCAGACATACCTAATTATTTATTTCAGACTCCTGTATGGTAGTCAAATGCATCATTTTAAATAAATATGTATCTAAAATAGTACCAAATTCAAAAAAAATATTATACTTTACTTTATTTCAAAAAATTCCTGGGTTTCAGTCAATTTTATTGTTTATTATTTAAAATGTTACAAATACGTTTCGGTGTCTTTCTCCACCATCATCAGTTTGTCTAAAATATATATTTACAGTTATCATCAATTTAAATTTTTGAAAAAAACTTTCACCAAAATTCACATATTAAAATACAAATCACACACACATTAAAAAGTACATCAAGAACATTGGATTTCAGGTGATGAGTCAGGACAAACATGTCTAGGAAAAGACTAGAATCTATTGTTTAGAGATTTAAACTTAACTTACGTGCATAGTTGTTTCTACCTTCACATTTGACTCGTTACTGAAATTCCATATTTTATTCGATATCGAGCAAGAGAACAAAAAAACTGTTCATCCTTCGCCTTTTCTTGCATTCCCAGACATGTATGTCCTGACTCATCACCTGAAAGCCAATGTTCTTGATGTACTTTTTAATGTGTGTGTGATTTGTATTTTAATATGTGAATTTTGGTGAAAGTTTTCTATTTAAATTGATGATAACTGTAAATATATATTTTAGACAAACTGGTGATGGTGGAGAAAGACACCGAAACGTATTTGTAACATTTTAAATAATAAACAATAAAATTGACTGAAACCCAGGAATTTTTTGAAATAAATTAAAGTACAGTCAGGAAAATATACACAAAAATTATACTTTACCTGAACAGCTTTTTTGGAATAGGAATATTTTATGTTTCGCGACGCGAATATCGTTTGTAATATCACCAGAATTATTCTGAAGGTTTCTCAGAAAACTCAACTCACTGGCTTCGTAAATTTCAAAAATGTTTTGGTAATTCTGCACTAAACAGATTTTAAAATATTTTTTAAATGTTGTTGATACTTTAGTAGGCAGTAAATTATTTGGACCTTTCCGGAAAACTGAACGGCGAGAATAAAAATCATATAATCCACAAAAACTGAATTTTAAATATTTATTAAATGTTTTTAAGAAATGGAGCCAAAATCAAAAATAAATGACACAGTTGAAATTTCAACTTTTTAGATTGTACCTACCTACTTTTTTTGCATTTTTCTCCATTTTGGAAAAAATACAAACTTTTAAATCTCACTGTTTTCAACTCTACCATTTGGTAGATTTGCTGCGTCAAAAACCAAAAGAACTGAGGTTTTAAGCATTGACGAAATGTACATTGCGACTCCACTTTCCATGTTTTAGCAATAAGTATTTGGCTCCGAAGACACGTAATTGCAAATTAAAAATTCTAATAGAGAATAATTATATTTAAAAAAAAATTTCCTGGGTTTCAGTCAATTTTATTGTTTATTATTTACAATGTCACAAATACGTTTCAGTGTCTTTCTCCACCATCATCAGTTTGTGCGTATAGTTGTTTCTACCTTCACATTTGACTGGTCACAAATGTGAAGGTAGAAACAACTATACGCACAAACTGATGATGGTGGAGAAAGACACTGAAACGTATTTGTGACATTGTAAATAATAAACAATAAAATTGACTGAAACCCAGGAGAATTTTTTTTAAATAAATTGAAGTACAGTCAGGAAAATATATACAACAGAAAAATTATATTCAAACCTGCTCCTACACATTGAGCTCTGCATTATTTGAAAATGTCCCGAAATATTTTGATAGTAAAACAAAAGTAATTAGAAAAAGATTTTATTTTGCTAAATGAACATTTAATTTCTATCTTATGATATATATATGATATATTGATAGTACATCTTATGATGTACGTATCTTATGATGTATGTAAATACGAATCTTAAAATTATATACATGTATGTAAAAAATAAGTAAAAACGATTCAGCCATGATGAGACATTTCTTCAATGTAAATTTTATTCAGAACAAAGTTTCTGATTGTATTCAGCTGTCGTCCCCAATCATTATCAAACCATTGATCAAAATTCTCAATCCTTTGAAAATTTAATCCATTCTGCCACAAATTAGAACCGCTATGATTAAAATACCGTCTGTACTTATTGTAATAATAAGTAAGGTCGTTTGAAACTGGATCGTAATTCCTTGCTACTTCACGCGTATTATTCCTAGGGGAAGCAGTTGATTGTAAAACCACTTCTGGGCCACTATTGTTTTGCACAGCATTGAATGCTGTCTCCTGTGGTTCAACGGGTATCCATTCCATAAAACTATAATCATTCACATCTACCTCACAATTAACTTGTATTTCCTTCTCTACCTCAAAATCGTAGTCTTTATCATAGCTCTGATTATCGGGATTTTCATCCTGGTTCACAGAGTCCTCTGATATATTCATTGGCTCTTGGTATTCCGATGACAATTTCTTTTTTTCTTCATCTGATAGATAGTTTTGCCACCTTTTCTCCGCTGATGATAATTGAGACTTATAGGCTATTCCAAATATTTGTTCTAAGCAAATGCCTTGGCCCAATCGATTTGTTTCATCGGATTTGGATTCTAAATGCTCTTCCCTTTTATTTGAACAAAGGTAATTCTCTAAGCCACTAAAATCTTCACTGGAAACTTCTATGTCGTATATCATCTTAGCCACATTTACTAAAGCGTTATTAATGGCAAATATCTTGTCTTCGCTGACATTTGAGGAAGACTTACTGATAACATCACCTCCTTCTGCTATCTGTTTTAATAACAAGCTGGGACTTGCCCCTTGCTGATTTGGTAATTCATGTTGCTTCTGCTTTTGGGACGTTTCAGGCCATGCCGAACCTACATTAAGCAAATCATTATTTACAGCTTGTGCTGATGAGGATGGAGATTCGGTCAATTCAGAGCAACCAGAAGCAAGCTGATTTAATGTGAAATTAACGTCGTTATTTATTTTTGGTTCGATAACATTATCCGGCACACCAATTTTATTATTCGATACTGGTTTTGATTTTTCTTTATTTTTGACAACACTTGCCTCTTTATAGTCTTCAGCTAAGCAAGTCCTGATTTGAGTAACTTCATTGTTATAGTGGGCTGTATCTTCAACAATGCCAAACAAATAGTTATCCTTTGGAATGGCATTTATATCTAATACATATCGATCGTCCAAAATAGGAATAGATAGATGTTCTCCCCCAATAAATCCTAAGATAGTTTGTAATAGTAAAGTTTCTTGGGTGGTAAAAGCCATATTAATACAATTGCCGGTTGAGCCGTAGCGCCCAGCGCGACCCATACGATGTAGATAAGTTGTGGCATTTGCAGGAATATCATAGTTTATTACCAAATCTAAATTGGGAGCATCAATACCACGTGAAGATAGATCTGTAGTTACTAAGATTCTATGCTTGACATTTTTAAAATCTGCGAAAGAACTTAGTCGATCAGTCTGCTTCTGTGCAGCAGACATGTAAATGGAATTCCACCCACTTTTGTTTAATAAATAGCTTAAAGTCTCAGCTCGGTTTTGATAGTTCGCAAAAATTACACATTGGACAAATGGAACGGCAGAAAGTATTTTCAACAGTTCCTGATTTTTTGCGGTTGTTAATACAACTATATTTGAAGAGACTTGCTGCAATTTAACATAATGCCTCAAGCCCAACAGTAAAGGTGTTTCTAACTCTACACTGACAACAACCGGACTTCGCATGTATTGTTGTAAGAACTTCTGCAGTTCATCTGGATAAGTAGCACTGCACATAATGATTTGCTTATAATCCGGCAATGCATTATAGATTTCATTAATGTCATTCTGAAAGCTATCTTCTGTTAACTTATCTGCCTCATCTAATACAAATATCTTGACAAGTTTAATGGATAGGCTTCCACTTAAAATTAGTTCTTTAACTCGTCCTGGAGTACCAACGGCAATATGGCAGCCTTTGCATTTCGCTTTATCGTTACTAATCGGCAGTCCTCCAATAAAACATTCGACAGAGAGTCCTGAAAAGGCAAACTTGCTAAATTGGTAATTTGCTAGGATTAGGATAGACAAAGTTAGTATATTACAATAATTCGTATGCCGACGATCTTTTTGAATTCAGTCACCACTATTTTATATCATTCTCAATTTTATTTCAGATTAAGTAATTTTACTTACTTATACACCTTTAGAAAATGTACTAAAGATGTTTCACAGACACGATGCAAACAAAAGAAATTTCCAACTTTTTCATGAATAAAATCGGTTTCCAGCTTTTGGATTGTAAACGAATGTAAACTTGCGTGCGTAGAAATCGGCCCACTGTAAACTTTTGACTTTAACTATATATTTTTTTAAAACTTTTCATTAGATGAAAAAAAAGAAATATGCTGTTTGAAAGACAATTTAATATACTTTAATATGAGTATAAATTTATCAAGAAGGCTTGTCTTTATTATGTGGTGATTGTAACGAAAATAAAAAAATTGCCAAATATTAAAATTATTGCGTTTTGCAACTGAAATTTGCATTTTAATTCGTTTTTCATAAATTCAATACTGTTTAAGTGTGTTAGTTTAATGCATACTACACCACAAAAAGCCGGCCAAGTTATTGCTTTAATCGAAAATGGACAGCGAGCTTTTGCTAGACAATTGGATATGACACGCGCAACGGTTCGAAGAGTGTGCAAACTTAATGAGGAGACTGGATCCTTTCATAGGCGACCTGGAACAGGCAGAAGGCGATTTACAATCGCTCGTGATGACCGCTTTATTGTGTCAACAACATTAAGAAATCGTCACCTTAATGCCGTTCAAGTGCAAAGACAGCTCCGTGAGGTGCGAGGAGTGGCTATTAGTCAGTAAGACGAAGACTGCAGGAAAATAACCTGACCCCTAAAACACCTGCGATTGGTCGAAAACTTACTCCAGCTCATCGGCAAGCACGCCTGCGTTTTGCACGGTATCATCTGATTTGGACGTTGGAACAATGGGGATCTGTTCTGTTCTCAGATGGGACCAGAATATGCCTCCATGGTAGCGACCGAAGAAGTAAAGTGTACCGAAGACCAAGAGAGCGATTTGCAGATTGCTGCTTTGAAGAGCGGAGTGCTATGGAGGTGGTTCCTGTATGATCTGGGGCGCAATTTCTATAGGAGTACGAACCGACCCTGAGTTCATTCGTAGGGGCGACCGTGTTCACGGAAGAATAGGTTTAACGGCTGTTAGATATATGGAGGAGATTTTAGCAATTCATGTGGTACCTTACGTCGACTACATTGGAGACGAATTTACCTTTATGCATGACAATGCCAGGCCGCACACCGCAAGAATCGTGCAAGACTACATTGCAGAAGTCAGTATGCTGGCCACTACATAACCATGTAGTGGCCAGCATACAGTCCTGACCTAAATCCGATCGAACATTTATGGTATGAACTAAAACGAAGAAGTCGAGCTAGACTTCGTACCTCAAACTCGATCCCAGAGCTTATTGTTGCAGTAGAAGAAGAGTGGTTTAACATCCCTCAAGAAACAATAGCAAACTTGATTAGATCTATGCCTAATCGTATGAGAGAAGTTATTAGGGAAAGCAGAGGTCATACCCATTATTAAAAAATTAAGTGTTAAGTTTTAAATTGTCAATAACCCTATTTATGTTAATAATAAAGAAGCTTAATTTGCTTAATGCATTAATTTCACGATGTTAAACATAGGATGCTAACAATAATTTATACTCACATTAAAGCATATTAAATTGTCTTTCAAACAGCATAGTTCTTTTTTTGATCTGATGAATAGTTTAAAAAAAAATATAGTTAAAGTCAAAAATTTACTGTGTGCCGATTTCTATGCACGCAAGTGTATATACGACGTCTCGCTTGCAGCTGTGGCACTCATTCTCAAGGGATATGTAGTAACCAACACATTGTTCTCTGAACAAAGGCGCGCCAGTTGAGAATATCAACCACAATCCAGAACCAGAATATCCTCTCTTATTTAGGTATACAGCGCGTTAAAGATGAAAGCAATGCATTCATTTAAAATTTAGCGGTTTTTGATAACGTTCGAGTACGTCAATTGGTATATTTTTTATCGTAATATTCCGCACGTGTGCCTTTTAAATAAATATACTTAAAAATTATTAAACGAGTTATTGAATAACGCAATAAATGCCCAGAAAATACTAATAACCTTCACTAAACTCTGAATAAAAGTTAGCCCAGATCGTCTTCTTTTGATCCATAGAATATCGCAGTACCTTTTTGAACATGTGCTTACGGGACACCCGGTGTCCCGTAAAAAAAAGATTATTACCAAAAAGCCCATATAATACTAAATACAATAAAAATAAAACAAATATTTGCGACACACACAACGAATTGCACTACCATTTTGTAATACGTGGAGAGTTTGCTGCATTTATTCCCGCGCCAACGGCGTCATTGAGTAATAGATTAGTATCGGTTGTTCGTTGGGACCAAATTTACATGAAACTTTTTCCTTTACCGCGCGCGGTAATTTTCTGCAAAAATTGCATAACACCTTAAGTCACACCCAGACGTGCAACCGAAGGTCGTAAGGTGACATTGTGGCGCCCCAAAGTTAATGTTCGATTCGCTTGAGCTTAAATTTTTTAGAATTGAAAAATTTGCGTATTTCAAATTACCAATTAACGTTCTTCTTAAACGTTGTAGACCGAAAATTTTAAATAATTGTGTTCCTTTCACAATCAATACACTGCATTAGTTGGAAAATTAAGCATTTTTTATTCGACTGCGTTGGATGGACTTATCTTACTAGAGGCGCAGGTTATTAAAACTTAAAAAATCGCCATTAAGGTAAGGTTTCGGTGGTGCAATCGGCGACTGCGACTCGCTGCTGCGTTTGACCGCAGTCGCAATCGCATTTGCAGGTGTCGTTTGGATGATGCGTCCATAGCCGCAACAGGTCAGTTCAAGAGACTAGTTTGCGAGGTACTTTTGAGAAAAATTGTTTAAAAGATGGACGACTTCGAACTTTTAAGCATTATTTTGTTAGAAGATGAGGAAGAACAATTCTTTCAAAAACAAATTCAGAAAAAAATTCAACCGCATGCTATATTCCAAAGTCGTCCAAAAGAAGGCTATTTTAACCGTTTAAAAAAGATGAGAATACGTTCAGAGAATTCAAGTATTTTGGGATTTCCTCAATTAAAATGTCATCTTTATTGACGAGTAAACAATCATAATAAACAAGTTGATAAAAAACGAGTAAACAATCCCCAAAATGATAATTGCGACTGCGATTTGACTGGTTCGTCTACCAGTTGAATCGCGTTAGAACGCACGACCGAAACCGCTTATGTGCAAAGTACATTTTTAAAGTAGCTATTTGCAATCAGCTGCGAGTCGCGAGTCGCAGTAGCAGTCGCACCATTGAAATCATACCTTTAGTCGGTTTAATAATATGTATTTAAATTCGCTCAAATAAACTTATCGGACTTACCTTTATAATACTTTCCAACGGTCCTTATTACATCCTGTATCTGAACAGCAATTTCTCTTGTGGGTGCCAATATCAACACTTGAGGTTGTGCTTTGTCTAATTTGATTGACTCCAAGGAAATTATTCCGAATACTAAAGTTTTGCCGGTCCCAGATTTGGATTTAACAATTAGGTCTGAAGAAGATATGGATAAGCAATCGTTACGCTGTTATTTATACATATAGTCGGTTATACGTTTACGTAAAAGAATCATTTGTATGGATAATTTATTTTCACAACCCACTTGCATTGGAAGCCAGAAATAACGCGAAAAATTAATTCACTCTTTTAGCGCTTTACAACCTAAATTGTGAAACGTTGAATATTTCTCAACTAATTAAAAGTGACGAATTTATAGTTATATCAGTTTATATCAGTAAAATGACCTGTTTTCTTCTATTTTCTCGTTAGTTTCACATGTAATTTTCTTGTTTAAATTGTGCAATCAAATACAATCTTGTCAAAATTCTGTTTCTATTAAATATTATAATTTTGAATGAGATTTATTTTCTTAGCTATTTTTCGCTCAACCTCCTAAATATTCCCAGATAACACATCCAGCGAAATTACCCCAATTTTTAATCACCCCATATAAATAATGTGAGTGGCTCACACATAACGGGTCTCATGAATAAAAATGGAGCATCTGCTCGAAGTACAAAGTAAAAGCTTTTTTTTTATTTTTGCTTCGTAGTAAATTCCTCGTTATTTAGACTGCTTGCTACACTTTTTTACAAGTCTAGGCAAGAATATTTTGTCATGATGTCTGGTTGATTATAAAAGGCATACTATGTAGTAGTTATAATGTGAGTGCGGAATAAGAAGCAAGCTATGAGCTCCGAGGAAGAAAGCATGACTTCTGAAGAGAAAGATCGGGTGAAATTTGTAGTTCCTTTTTCCAAAATCCAATTTCCTCCCGTCTTCGCATTCAACTTCTAATGTTAATGTCGTCCGCATTTTCTTCAACACTGTTATTTGCGGCGTTATTAAGTTCCTATTCTTCCAATTCAAAGTCTGTCTCGCCTAGTGGTTTTCCAATGTTGTGTAGAACAACGCAGCACACTATTAGTTCAGGGATGTTGTCAAGATTCACTCAAACTTTATATTGCGGTATGGAAAATATTTGCTTCAACTGTCCAAAGCAACGTTCAATACACCCTCTTTCCTTCTTCCTCCTTCTGGGTTTCGATATGGAGTCATTCAACAGGGGAGCAAAGCTCGTTGTGTATTGCTATGCATAACGGCACAAATATCAGACCTTTTCCATATTCTACTATCAGGGGTAGAACCGGGCCATTGTACACCTACGCTTATAAATTTAGCAAAACCTTTTCGGTTGATATATTCATCTCCAAATTTCGAAGGCTTTCGTATACCGGACATGTGTGCAATCCTGAACTCGAACTGCGGTTGGAAACATATACACTTGCTGCCAAAGACGATGGGCTTCACGTATTTTTTCATTGGAAGATGGAAACTTGATCCATAGATTTGGTTATTTGCTAAATTTTGTCCGTTATTTCAGCAATTGTTTTTTGTACAATACTTTGATTAATTCCAGTTATTTCCCCTACGCTGTTGGTTGGTAACTGGGATCAGTGATATGCAGCAAAAACACTTTCCTTTTGTGGAACGCTGATAATGCACCACCCCGTCTCTCATTCTCAACCGATGCACGTTTACTTCATTGAAAGGAAAAAGTTGTCTAAAATGATTCGGTGATCTTTCCACGCGCCTTTTGAAAGGGTTTACAGCTCCTAGATCATAATCGGTGTCGGTCGCCGCGAAGACTGCACTCGAGGAGGTATCTTCAGAAAAATTAAGCTTCTGCTATAAGTCCGTAGCAAAAGCATGACTTTATTCATATACAAGTGGGTTTTTCGGGTTTTTAGGCCGTCGTTCGGTAGAATTTCTTCTTGACGTTTCGCAAGCACGTGTGACTTGCATCTTCAGAAGTGGTTTGCTTGAACGCTTACACTGTTCTGATGCGATTCCTCGGGCGCAGTCCCTATTTATGCACCGGTCGCGATGACGTGGTTTGTGATGACGTGGCCTGTGTCATCGGAGCTTGCGCATTCTGTTGGCTGTTGCTATTCTCCGGTATACAGGATTCTCTCTCCTGTCCTGAGCTGTTGCTTTTTCTTGCTGTTTTTGCGTTGGTGAGTGCTGGAAACCATATCCTGTTCAGCGCCATTGTCTCTTCTTTTCTGTTGAAATTGTCGTCGTGTTTGTAGATTTCAATGGCTTCTCATATTAGTCGGGGGCGATACCCTGTTGTCGTGGCCAGGACCTGTGCCTCTCCGAAATAGATGTTGTGTGTTCCATCGCTGAGGGCATGTTCCGCCACTGCCGACTTCTCCACATGTCCAAGTTTGCAATTCCGTAGATGTTCTTCTAATCTTGTCGCAACCGATCTCTTAGTAGTTCCTATGTAGACGCTTCCACAGGAGCATGGAATCCGGTAGATTCCCGCAGTTGCTAGGTGAGGTCTTTTGTCTTTAACTGACCCTAGACATTCTCGGATCTTTGTTGTGGGCTTGTAGACCGTTCTTATGTTGTGTTTCCTCAAGAGCCTCCCAATTCTGTCCGTAACCCTGGGAACATAGGGCAGGAAAGCTTTCAGAGTGGACTCACTTTTTTCAGCACGTCCCACTCCTACAGCTTTTTTGATGTCCAACTGGGAATATCCGTTCTGAAGAAAAGCTTTTTCCAAGTGCTGTAGTTCCGTTGTTAGATGTTGTGGTCCACATATTTTTCTGGCTCTATCCGTGAGAGTCTTAATGATTCCCTGCTTCTGACTCGGATGGTGGTTAGATAGCTTGTGAAGATATCTGTCTGTGTGGGTGGCTTTTCGATATACCTTGTGGTCCAAACGATTCCCCTGCCTAGACACCAAAACATCCAGGAAGGCCAGTTGGTGGTTTTGTTCAACTTCCATGGTGAGTTGGATGTCTGGGTGCTGTTTGTTTAGATGGTCGAGGAACATGTCCAGGTTTTTGCGTCCATGCCTCCATAGCACGAACGTGTCATCGACATATCGGTACCAGATCGTTGGTTTAAGGGCTGCGGTGCTCAACGCTGCTTCCTCAAACTTCTCCATGAATAGATTCGCCACCACCGGACTGAGTGGGCTTCCCATGGCTACTCCTGCGTTTTGCTCGTAGTAATCTCCATTCCACAGGAAGTAGCTGCCCTTTGGACAAGCCTTGAACAGATTTGTTGTACTCTCTTCGAATAGCTCCGCCACTAATCCTATTGATTCGTCCAAGGGTACCTTTGTGAATAGAGATACAACATCGAAGCTGACCAGCATATCCGTAGGTTCCAGTCTGAGGTCTTGGATCTTCTTAATGAAATGTTTGGAATCCTTGATATATGTTTCCGTGGACCCCAAGTGTGGCTGCAGAAGAGAGGATAGATATTTTGCTATATCGTAAGTTGGTGAACCCGGGGCACTGACGATTGGTCTTAGTGGTATTCAGTCCTTGTGAATCTTCGGTAATCCATACAAACGCGGGGGGAGGGCTTCTGACCTAATAATCCTCTTCCTGGTGTTCTCGTCTATTGAGGATATTTTGATCAGGCGGTTGATGTTTCTGAGCTTGGCCTGAGTCGGGTCTTTTTTGAGCTTCGTATAAGTGACTGGGTCCAATAAGTTTTGGATTTTCTGCTCGTACTGCTCTCTGTTCATGACGACTGTAGCGAACGACGGCCTAAAAACCCGAAAAACCCACTTGTTTCAAGGAATGGCCTCGAAAGTCTATCTCTTTTGATTTATTCATATAATTTGAAGTATTTGCTTATTGCATTGCGCAGCAAATGCTCTTCCTGCGGTTGAAACGCAAGTGCTTCAAACTTTTTTATCACATACTTCAAAGGTTTTGCTTCAATAATTTGAAGTAAAAGCATTTACGTACTACGTTTTATTCATGAGACCCAACGTATGTTTCCACTTCCTATAACTGTGTTACTACCAAAAGTTTAATGGGTTAATGAGTTTAGCGCGTAGTTACTAGATCTGGATTAGTATTGACTTTTGCAGCTAAGTGCAGATTTCGCGTGGTGAGAGGTGTTTACAAAGTGAACCAAGATGGAATGGTCTGTTTTCTGATGGAAAACTGCAAAAAAGTAGCAAAAATGGCATTTCCCCAAGAAACACCACTAAGAAAAGTTGTTATAGGAAGGGAATTATCTACAAAGTAAGCCTATTTTTAATTTCCAACTCAATTGAGCCATAAACCAGTCAAATAACTTACTTTTCTATATTACTATCGTGTTGTGTTATCTGACAACCTGACGAATTGGGGCGAGTTGAATCATGATTTATCTGATGCACTTTCCCATAAAAATAATGGAAATCGAATTTCGAATATAAAAAACCCCGCTATCAATATTATTAATAAAATATTAACTTTCTTACCTAGGCCACAGCGCCCAATTGGTAAAGCTTTTACCTGGATGGGTGAGGGTTTTTCAAACCCAGCATCTGTTAGAGCTTTTAGAATGTCAGCTGGCAAAATCAGTGAAGAGAAATATATATTCTCGCTTAGCAGTACATCTCTGGAACGTTCCTTAGACGTTCCGAGTTGCAGCATTGACGGGACGGCTGATAACATCTCGCCGAACACACCTAAACCAAAATTAAAATATATATGAGTACACGCATGGAACCAGGTGTCGAGACCAGAGGCCTGCTAGAGGGCTGACAGACGTCAAAGAACGTAGGAAGCGTTATAGGGCAGGGTCTATCTAAGCGCTACTGACGAGTCCAATAGATAGACCCGGGATGAAACCGCAGGACTCCATCACATAACACCATAATTGTGAAAAAAAATTGACTGAAACCCAGGAATACATTGGAATAAATTAAAAACACAGTCAGGAAAAATAATATAGATAGATGCTTGGGAAAAAAAGCAAAATTGGTAACACGTTTCGCTGACATCTCCAAAGCGCAGAAACCTGTCCCAACATGGATAAATATATATGCAAAAACATATACCAGATGGCGTGACATAGGTGGCTTTGGAGAAGGAAGCAAAAATGAGTTGCAGCATTGACAGGACGGCTGATAACATCTCGCCGAACACACCTAAACCAAAATTAAAATATATATGAATACACGCATGGAACCAGGTGTCGAGACTATGTTGTCAGGAAAAATAAATATAAATTAGACGATAATGAATGAGCTAGTTTATCGGATTCGTCCATTCTAACGTTCTCTTGAACGGTTTTCACCGTTTACAACTTTAAAGATTAAAGAGACAAACGCCTAATATAAACACAAACTTAAACCCGTTTGTTTGAGGTTATAGGGTTACTCTTGTGGGCCACACTCTACTTCGTTCGAACCTTGTCTACTTTCTCGATGGTCTTTTTTATGCTCTATAACGATATTACATGGTACTCATGGTCATAAGAGTTAAGAGGTGTTCTGTGAAAGAGGCAAAGAAACTAAAATAAGTACTAAAAGTAAATTATTTTACTTTCTCGATGGTAAGAGGCATAGAGTAAGTCAATATGCCACTGTCAATGTCAAAAGTTATTAGTTCACAGTTTCTATTACAAATCCGATTTATATGCAAATGTGGCAACGTTCCGGAAGCCTGTTAAACTTAATATTTAATTTGATAATTTTTTAAATGGGATAAAAAAATTAGTAAATGGCGTTAACTGTGTTTACCAATGTTTTACCACTGTAAATGCTTACCGATTGATAACAGCCTAAATTGTAATAAAAGTGTAGTTCAATATTAGTTAATATGTAACAAATATTTATCACGTGCTTTGATGGTTTTACCATTTTATTATTATTGGATCAATATATTTATATGTAAAAGGTTAATTATAAATTACAAACTTTTTCCTGTTCAACACTAACGTTGTAAAAATTAATGAATAAACGTGATTAAAACGAAAAACAACTTTAACAGTTGGTAGCAATGCTCTAGGCCAACTGTCAATAGTCAGAATCGGAATCCAACAAGTAAACACTAAACATAATTTCAGTTTGTATTTTACTGACTTTTTTCATGCTTATTTCGTTAAATTTGTTCTGTTCAGGGATATTTAGATGTATTTTGTTCATGTAAGTTGGTTTTGTCATCTATTATTGAAAATATATACAAATTTAATAGAGGTTTCCAGGTAAGTAGCAATTGCCGCACAAATAACCTTTTTCAAACATTTTTAAGTAACAATTAAGCTTCCTGGCTTATAAAACTGGATACCCATGATAATCCTATAGTATTTCCTGTCCATACAAGCATGGAAAATAGTAGGGTCTCAAAATTATCTATGGAAATTGGGTGCATGCAATTGAAAACTAATTCAACTTTGTTGTCACATTTTCGATCAAATTTATGAAAAATAGTCGAATTGGATCAAAAGAACGAAATTTTTAGTTACTGCATCTAGTTTAGATCAAGTATACCTTTTCGAAGGAAGTTTAAGATGGAAATCCCAACAAAAGAAAGCTGGAATATCTACTAGGATAGTGACTGCCCGAAAGGGGGTTCAATGTAGCTATACTGACAGCTTAAGGGCGTCCAAAAGGGGATTGTCCGGGGCAGACGTGTCCCGGAAGACACCAACAGGAGAGCACCCTATTCGCTGGAGGCTGGAGGACAGTCTTTCAGGCGGAATTATATGCAATCCTCGAGGTTGCCACAGTAAAGGAAGTTACAGAAGGAATAGAGGGAGTGATCGATATCTACTCGGATCTACAGGCTGCTTTATCTTAACACTCTCTTCAAATCCCAGCAATCCTGGATCAGAAGTGCCTTAGGTACTTCTCAGTGTTAAGATGGGCAGCAGGCAACCTGCATTGTGTCTCTCTTCAGTAAAACCAAAGAAAAAAAGATGGAACTATATCTATCTGGAAATCTATACAACAGCACATTTGTCGATTTATCGCCTGGCATACGGCGTAATATATAAAAGAGTTTACTGATATATAAGTTTACGGGGGGGCGCACCAAGCCATTCCGCCGGCTCTTGAAAATTCACTGAGTTACCCATCTCTATCTTAAAGGTACTACAGAGACGTGGAGAAAGGCGAAAAGGTAGACAAGCCAGAGTTGATTGGAATCCCACGTGACTCCAAGGCAACATCCAAACGGTTGATGTCAAGGAGTCGCTGGGCCTTGAGAACCCTAGTTGGGGTCAAGACAGGCCACTGTGTTCTGAACAGACACCTACACCTACTAGGAATTGGTGATAACCCTGAATGTCCACAATGTAGAGCGACTAGGAGTCTGCCATCCCTGGTCGTCTATTAGTACGCGCCTCGGTGGGGCCTCCACACTCTCCCGCATGGAACTGTCTTTCTTGGAGTGGAGATGGATCCTTGCCTTCGTCATGAAGACGAACGCTTGGGTGGCGAAGGTCAGGAGGGGGAATGGTAAAGATGATGAACCATGCACGAAAAAGGAAAACTAACCCAATACAACTGGAGGACGTGAAGATGTACACCTTCTATACAACAGACAAATCCCATATTACTTTATAAAAACCATCGAAAATAGTTGCCAGAGGAGCCAAATACAAGTCAGAATTAATGGCACAACTACCGAAGCAATTCCTGTAAATACTGGTATTCGACAAGGAGATTCCCTTAGCCCCTTATTGTTCAACATAGTTATGGACGAAATACTAAGAAGCACTTGTAACCTGAAAGGGTATAAAACTGGGAACAAAGGCGTCAAAATCCTATGCTATGCCAATGATGCTGTTCGGATTGCAGAAAACGCAGATGACCTACAGAGATTACTATTTAAATTCAGCACAACGGCAAAAAGTCTAAAAATGAAGGTATCTGCAGCAAAAACGAAATGCATAACCACCTCAAAAACACCTATCAGATACAAATTGGTTGTGGATGATAAAATTATACAACAGGAGATAACATTTAAATATCTAGGCGGAGGTAAGAAACCAAGCGGCAAAAGCAGCACGAACCTCAGCTTACCTGAGCAATACAATCCTCCGAAACAAATATATCGGCATAGAGACCAAATCCCGAATCTACAAGGGGCGGACAATCGGACCTATATTAACATCCACAGCGGAAACTAGATCTGCTCTAGTTTCCACATGGAACACAAAGAGAATATTTGAAACCACCGAAATGAAAATAGTGCACAGGATCGCTGGAAAAACACTTTTTGACAGGGGGAGCAGCGAGGACCTTAGAAGAACATGTTAGATAGACAACGTAAATGAATGGATACTGGGGCGAAAGAGAGAGTGGAACCAACAAATAGATCGGATGAATGACGACGGAATGGTTAAAATAACCAGAGGCAAGTCGCCCTTAGGGCGCCAAAGCGTTGGAAGACCCCGCAAGAGATGGAGCAACAACCTCTCTAATAATTGAACGGCAGATAATACGAAGAAAAACAAACAATTTGCTTACATTAAAGGCGGACGAAGAAGAAGAGATAATAAAATAAATCGTGACTGGCCCTTATAGTGCCAATCACTGTACAGCCTACCCTATATAGGGTGTCTTATTTGAAATATCAATTGTTGGTATAAGCAGCAACGCTGCATTGCTGAATATATATTTTAAATCGTTAGATCACGTTTGATTATAGAAGTAGTCGAAAGTCGCATGTTCCGGATACATGTAACGTGCGATCAACCGTGAGCCACCCTGTATATCTACATATTGAGAACCTTATATAATGTATTTTGTCCACAGAAAAGAACAGAGCAATTTCACTTAAAATGGCACCTGGGCTATCTGTGAAGTGGCACTTGAGGCAAATTGTGAGCGACAAGCTCATTCACTTAGACACTTCTGGAACCCTGGTTGGTAGGAGTAATTCTGCTAAAGTGTGCCTCAGAAGTAATAAAACCTCCAGAGCACATGCACAGCTGACCATAGATTCTAATAAAAATCTCAAGATATTCGACCTAAAAGTGCGTATATGATCTTTTAATACCGTTAAACCAGATTTCAATTAATCACTAAATGTTAGAGCACCAATGGGACCTTTGTTAATGGGCAGCAGATTCCTCTATCTGGCAAGCAAGTATACTCGGGTGATACCGTCAGTTTTGGACTAGCCACTATTGATTTATCTGAAGAACTGCTAGACAAACAATGTTTCTTCCAAGCCACGCTAATGGGAAAAACTAAGGTAGATCGTATAATATATATAGATTGTAACCTAAGCTTTATTGAAAGTATTTTTCGCTTTATGCCACATTTTGTTTCATTTCAGGTTTTACCAGAAGCTGCGGACTCCACAACTAATGAACCTGATAATTCAATCGTCCCCATAGAAATTGATGATTCTTCTGACGAATTTTTAACCGACAAACCAAGTGAAGCACCAAGGGTAATCAGTAGTAGTTCAGGACGGGTTTCCGCGAGAATTGCTTCTCGCATTTTACCTGTTTCATTGGATCGCGCCCCTCAGCAGCCAATGTCACGTAAAGTATCTACGAAATTAACCGAAAGTGATAATGGTAATATTTCATTGGAAATCGATGCTGATTTGTTAGCCACGAAGACGCCGAAATTAGAGGAACCCGAAATAAATACAAAGGACAGTTGTAATCTGAACACTGGATGCACGAAAATAATGGGCAACCCCAATAGTGTATTACCAGACAAAAAAGCCACAGATCAAGTTGAAATCATCCCTAAGATAGAATCTTCACCATTATTAAAATCATTTTCAACAAACGACAGTAGCAACTGCTTATTAATTGATTTGACTAATGACGATGAGGATGGTGATGCAGACATTTCTTACAGTCAAATTTTCCAAATGTCGCAGATTGTTCAGACAACGGTGCCAGATTATAAGTACCAACAAATCAAACATGAGCTAGCCGAAATGGATTACTGCCCGGAAGAAGTAATTGTAAATATGGTCCCAATTAATTTAGAAGATGGTGAGACTTGTTTTGAAAACACTCAGGACATATGGGAAGTTCTTGAAGGTGGACTCGAAGAGATCAATGATAAGAATGATAAAAACACCCAGGATAAAAATAGTAAAGGTATACCTGTTTTCGCCTGAAATAGATTTCAGTGACAACTGTCCTACAAACACATTTCCATCAAATTCAAACTCCAGTACTGTTTCTGAACCGACTGTTCCTGAAGACGCCAGTAATTCAAAAGAGGATAGTAAATCTGATAAACCGAAAAAAAGATTTGATAAGCCTCCAATAATTGAACCTCATTTCCTAAAGCCTTCAACAAAATCAATTAAGTCAAATACAAAATCATTAACAACAAATATCAAGTCGTCGAATAAAAGAAAGACATCAGTTGAATCTCCAATTAAAATTAAAAAAGCTAAAAGTAACGACGTAAACATTGATAAAAATGATGTCAAAAATATTCCAAAAAAACGACGTAGTTCATTGAAACAAACTGTTGATAAAGTAGCTGTTGATAAAGCACCTGTTGATAAAGCACAGAATATTCAAGAAAATCGACGTAAAAAATTAAAAGAACTAACCATTCCAAAGGACAAAAGCAGCGAGAATAGTTCAGTCGACATTCCAAGTAGTTCAATGCAAAAAGTAAATGACGATCAAAAAATTGGTTGCCCAAGTGCGCCCGTTAAAACAAGGATTGCACGAAGCAATTCTACTAAGCAAACAACTGGAGCTATCGGAAAAGATAACAACGGTTCCATTAAAATTCCCGCCAGTCTACCTCAACCAGATTTTCGTGCACCTCTTGCAGTAGCGCGTGAGGGATATGACCTGCGTCGCACTAAGTCTTCAGGAGAAATAAAGGTGAGTTTCAAAATTAAACTTCCTTCTGAGGACAGCTTCGATGCACACCCTTTATGATTTTGACTTTTCACAGCTTGAAAGAGAAAATTCTGCCCAAAACATGGAGAAAATTAATCCTAATTCATTTAGGCGTAGTACAGGTTTAATAAATACTCAAGAATCCAAAGCCTTGAACACGAATGCAAGACAAAACTTACCTCCTAGTATGCGAATGAGACAACCTATGCATGCAGCTGTGAAAGCTCAGTATTCTGCAAGTGATGGTTCAAATCAAGATGATTCTAGAAGATTGATGTGGACTAATGGTGGCCAGGCAAGACGACCACCTATCAAACTTAATTTTAGGAAGCTACCTAACGTTGATGATATTGTAAAGCAAATGGTACAATGGTTACCGAGCTGGCTTTTGGAACAAGTAGATATTGATGCAAGTCCGCCCATAAATTATCCGCCCGCTACAAAGATACCTCAAACATTTCAAGACTTTGGTCATTACTACCAGACATTTTACAAACTGATATTGTTGGAATCCTGGCAGTATTTGTTCAGTGGTTTTCGAGAGACCAAAGAGTAAGCGTATTGGCATTATTGGAAAAATTCTATGTTGTTTTCACTTTTAATTCTAGGCAACCGAGAAAAGTAAAAATCAATCACCTGCGAGTTGCTAATGATCTAATCATTTTGGATTGCACTTGTGAGTATAAATTCGAATCAAGCTTACTGTGTATTAAATTTGTAATTATTTCAGGTTATATCACCAAAAATGAATTGAAGCAGGAGCTTTTCTACAGACCAGACGATTTCGTATTGTTGGAATGCGCAATGAGAAGTGGAAATAATTCTTATACGTCGTTAAATTTCGGAATCATACAAAACTGCAAGAAAACAGCACTCACCGAAGCTTCCGATGTTTGGGTTAAACGTAAGGTTTCGTCATATAAATTGATAATATGTTTTTTGCAGGATTTTGTCTAGAGTTGTGTTTTTTATTTTTATATCGCAAGCATTGGGATTGTATACTTCTTTGATTCCTTTCAGTAGGTGATCTATGTGGAGACCCTCACACTAAGCTAGAATTTACTATGCTAACTCGATATCAGCCAGATAAGGAGATGAACGTTAAAAAAATGCCTATAATTAAAGTACTTTCCAACCTAAGAACATATTTCATGTTAATAAGGGCTGTCAAAGGTTTAGCTAACTCGCCTTTATGTTCGTTGGTGTTAAATCCTCAAATATCAGACTATAAAATTCCGACTACTCATCAGAGCCTCAAACATAAAGTGAGTAGTATATTTGAAGTTATTTTTCTTAGGTATTATCGCAGTGAGGTTCATAGCATAAATGGTTTTATGGACGATACTTTTTAGAATGAATTGAATCTTGAACAAAATGTACAGTCTTGAAAGCCGCAAGTTTGTGCACTGGAAATAAGCCTGGGATTTATTGCATTAAAGGCCCACCTGGCACCGGAAAGTCAACCGTAATCGCAAACTTAGTATTTCAAATACTATTTTCGCATTATTATGGCAAAGAACAACTACCAATGATTCTTTTAGTGGCGCCATCAAATACCGCGATAGATACTTTACTATCAAAGATGATGTCATTGAAACGAGGGGAGTCTGTAGGTATGTGTTCCTTTTTAGAGTAGACCAGAAAACAATAATTCGAGTATTGAACTTGGCTTTTATGTGGTTTTTAGAGATGCAAGCAAAAGTCAAATGCGTACGAATTGGGCCGGAATCTAGCGTCAGTAAAAACGTACAAGGATATTCGCTACCTAGATTGGCTGAAAAACATATGCCCTTGAGTCATCAGGGTAATGCAAATATTTGGGTATGTACGAAAACTATTTTGAACATTTTACGGAATTTTACAATTGCGAAATTCAGGCTAAGAAACAGAAAGGCCAAAGCCCATTGGAATGTTTGAAGAATTACTTTGGAGACCAATATTATCATGAACTGAAAAGGTGCGAAAACATAATCCTTGGCAAAAGTAATATAATTTGTACAACTTTAAACAGTTGTATTAATGGACGTCTGATGGAAGCAGTAAACAGGCAAGATATTTTAGTTAAATGTAAATAAACTTCAAGAAAAACCCAACCCAAATTTGAATCATGATTGGTAAGAGCGCATTCTGTACTAATTTTTAAAGTAATTTTAGGGGTCTTCTTCAATTCACGTGTTGCATAGTTGATGAGGCTACTCAGTGTCATGAGGTGGAAGTTCTCTTGCCTACATTACTTGGAATTGATAAATTTGTGTTAGTAGGAGATCCACAACAACTTAGTGCTACGATAATGAACAGAGTAAGTTATTGGATTATTGAAATAGAAACCGGACAGCCGTTACATTCGTCTCGTTTCAGGATGCTTTAAAGCTGGGGTTTGGTCAAAGCTTATTTTCCAGGCTCGCAAATAGCTTCGGAGCCGATCCCAGGTCGCCTATCAACATGCTTAGTGAACAGTATCGAATGCATCCCGAAATTTGTTCTTTCCCCAACCGCCAATTTTATGAGGGAAAGTTAAGGTAATATCAGTTTTATATCTTTTAGACTAAATCCATCGTGACGAATATTTTGCCAGCCTAATAATCCGAAAACCAGCAGATCTCAGAACATTTTGTGTTGTTTTTTCTCATTTCGTGCAGTTTTCGTCCATCTTTTACGTGGTTGATACTTTTAGAAAGTGGTTTTTGAATTTGGTACTAATAGGGGTGTTTTTGATATGCCGGCAAACAAAATATAGCAGACATTTCCGTACCTACATACATATGCGCACTTTCGTGTGATTTCGGCTACCAATGGAATAAATTCCGAGTAAAGTCAGCCAAAATTAATGACTTAAATGTATGATTTAATTATGTCTATTGATTGCATTTGAATGTGCGTTTTTCTTACAGATCGGTGGCAAATCCTTCAAATAAATTACCTGAAGAAATTAAACCTTATTTAGTTTTTAATTTGGAATATGTAAATAATTCCAAGGAATACACTAACATGGGTGAAATAATGATAATAAAACAAATTTTAAGTTCCATCATCAGTTTAATAGGCAAGCGCTGCAATTATACAATTGGAATTATTACGCCGTACCGAGCGCAAAAGGATTTAATATGCGATAAAATTGTAGATTTAGAGTAAGTACTCAATTGATTTTATTAGTTTTATCATATGAAATTTGGAAAACTGGTGCTGTTTTAACAAAACATTCCTCAAAATTTAATTTGGTTTATTATCAAACTAATTGAAAACTCGAAATAGTAATGTTTTCCATTAGCAAAACAATTATTGACTTCAGAAGTACATAATTATCTTTTTTTAGGACAAACAATAATTGTAAAATAATCACAAATACCGTAGATAGTTTTCAAGGTTCAGAGAACGATATTATTATAATTTCTTGTGTTCGAGAATCGTCAAACTCATTTGTACAAAATGAATGTAGGTTAAACGTGGCTTTGACTAGAGCTAAGCAAGCCTTATACATAGTCGGGAATTACACTCTATTTAAGGTGAGCAAATAGTTAAGCTGAGAAAATTAGGTGATAATGAATTGTTGAATTTCATTTTTACAATAACTTAATAGAACATCATTTGCTTTATAACTATATATAAATATATCTATCTTTTCAGGATTGTAGGCCACTATACGATCTTCGGGAAGACGCTAAAAGACGCAAGGTTCTATTGGATATTAAGCAAAATCCAAATTCTATTGCCAATTTTGATAGATACTTGATTAAGAAACGAGACAATATAAATACCGTTGTGTAAAAATATACCGTTAATTTCATATAATTTCAGATTCAGTTCATACGATTTTCTCTGTTATGTGTTATGAATTGTTTACAAACCTGTAGTTCTCAGCGTAAGGCTGGATTATCTCAAGATCAAACGCAAAGTGTTCCTTATAGTTCTTAGTTGTAGTAGTAGTATGGGGAGACCCGAAAGGGTCCGGCTTATAGATCTTAATTAATCAGGAAATATAATGATTTTGGCTACTTTTCCTCATTGATGCTTAGCCAATGGTTCAAAGCCAAATAGTTTACTCACAGGCTAATAAACGGGAGGCCAGTTTTCCTATAACTCTTAAAACAACTAAAAAATTGTCTTAAAATTCAACAATTTGTTGCCATAAAATGTTGCGTTGTATAAATTGCGGAATTAACAAAAGATTATGGTATAATGCCACTCAGCTTCAGTTTGTATGTATTGTGTAAAATATGTACGTCTGAAGCTAGTCTATCTTGCAAATATATATGGCTTAAATGAACTTACAGACGATGTTCTGCATATGTTTTCAATTCCTTTCCAATTGTTTGTGCCCGATGGTTATCAACATATGCTCATAAAGATTTGACCAAATTTCTGATACAAATCGGCAAGTTTAAGAAAATAATAAACACGATTTCTATAAGTAAATGACAATTTGTCTCACAAACTCTTATCACACATCTTCAAACGGTTTTCAGGTGTAAAATATTCCAAGGCATTTATATTATGTATTGTGGAGCAACATCCAATTTCCTCCTATACCGTTTTCAAGTAATATATTTGTTTTATACACGTTTATGTAGTTTGATCTTGGGGTTACAGTCTGGGGCGAAAGATTGTGTTCATATCTGTGAATGTTCTGTTAATGTGCCACTTAAACATTGTGTTTAACACTCAAGACATTTTGTGCTTAATTAATTTGATAAGATTCTTAATTAAGTAATTAATAAAATAAAAGTCAACTTTTGCTGTAATTCAGTTAATTATTTTTACGCAGAAAGATTGTTATCCCAATTCTTACTCAAAAATTACGAAGTAAATTATGACTCCGTATGTCTATTAAGTTAAAAAATATTTCATTTCATATCCACCTTTTGTTATTTGAATGTAAGTTTGTTAATTAAAAATAGTATATATATATAACTTAGTTTCCTACGATTGCAATACATATTTTCGTTTTCAGAAGTTTCCCCAATCAGGAATGGTTGAAAACGCTTTTTTGTTGTCGATTCCTAAAGTGTTTCAAGCGATAGGAATAGGATACTCAAGTTATAACGTAACCCATAATTCATTCGTTTGTTAAATCAATCTCAGTCCAAAATGATCATAAAACCACCTTATAGTGAGCGATCAAACCACTGAGACATGTTTGATAGATAAATTAAAAAAAGAAACCGTAGTTCACATTTCGCGTTCTGAATCGATAGAACCCAAAAAATTGGCTCTACGACAACAGCAATAATTCATTTCATATAGCATTATCTATTGTATATGACTTGAATTAACCACAAATAAAACGAAGAGCATTAGAAATTATGTATTTACTGCCTAATAACTAAATTAATACAAAAATCAAACTTATCTTAAACATTTCGATTAAGATTGTACTGTTGTGATAAAATTATTGTATGTCAAACGAGAAAATTAAACCGTCTAGAGAAATTATTAGACCTATACTTATTAATGCGAGTAGTCTGCGATATATGACAATTTCCATAACGGTAACTTAACATTTCGAACAATATCCTCCCGTTTGCTGTTGATAGACTTCGATGGTGTCTCCTTCTTCCATATCTAATGTGGTAGGTGTATCTGTTTCGTTTATTGGGTTGCCGTCAAAACGAAACCGTACGACTTGAGTACTAATTCCCTGGGAAGCAAAGCGAATCATGTATGAAATAAGAAAAGTGGAACACTGAAACTTTCATATTTCAATGATAGTATGTATACGCTTGAAAACCACAACATTTGTTTATCTACTCGTAGTATATTAGTTACGAATTCAGGTAAACAGGCTGTAGACGGTTTCTTTTCTTTACATTGACACATACATACAATTGAGTATTTATTTTTATGCCATGAATTTATTATTTTATTTAGTTTTGTTTGAATATTTGTAGTAAGATCTTTTTTCCCGGTTTATATGTTTTTAAATCATTTATTAAGGCTAGCATTTTTGTTCTATATTCACTTTTCATCATAACAACTGTCTTGCTACATTTATCAGCCGTTAGCACACTGATGTTTGTGTTTTCATTTAAAAAAGTTTTGGTCTCACCTATTAGCTTACTTATATCATTGGGCACACCTTTGTTTGACGTTTCACTCTTGAAATTTGTTAATATATTACATAATTTACTTCTTATTTCGTTTTTTATATATGGTTTACATAGGTAAATGAAATGTAAACATCTGATATTGAGGAATTGCCAAGCAATTCCTAGAATGCAAAGAAAAGGCGAAAGATAAACAGTTTTTTTGTTTCTCTCGCTTGATATCGAGTAAAATATGGAAAATTCAGTGACCAGTTAAATGTTAAGGTAGAAACAACTATACGCGTAAGTTGAATTTAAATCTCTAAACAATAGATTCTAGCCTTTTTCCAGATAGGTTTGTCCTGACTCATCACCTGAAAACCAATGTTCTTGATGTACTTTTAATGTGTGTGATTTGTATTTTGTGAAAATTTTCTATTTAAATTGAGGATAATTAATAATATATATTTTAGACAAACTGATGATGGTGGAGAAAGACACCGAAACGTATTTGTAACATTTTAAATAATAAACAATAAAATTGACCGAAACCCAGGAAAATTTGTTGAAATATTATTTTAAAGTAAGCTCAATGGTATTTTGGTAAACTATATGGGATAATAATCTTGATGTCAAATGTCTTGAAAATGCCAAAATAAAATTGCAGGCAAGTGTGAAAGAACAGCATACTTAGTGATACAAAAAAATTAGCTCAATAAAAACTAACATAAAACTAGTCACTAGTCTTTTGCCAGAGGCACCCGGAATTAAAGATAATCTTTAAAGATATCAAGACTCTGTACATGCTCAAAAATAGTTAAGTTAACGCAAATGCCGCCTTAACTCGAAGTTTAAAAAAGAATACTAATTAATATCAACTACTGACACTCCTAACAATGCTATGTGTTCAAATAAAATAAAAATACATAATTATTAGATTTTAGACATTAGAGAACATGATGTCTTTCAGGTTGCGAATGAAACCTCATATTGAATATTCACGGATTAAAGTTATTAACTATGTCTTAAGTAGTGTCCTTTGCGACAACTTATTCGGGACCTAAAAACGGAAAAATGTAGTCACAAGTTTTTACGTTTCTACCCAAGATACTTCAAGCAATATTTAACATTTAACACCCCATTAACCGTATTTCCGAAACTATTCATTTTTGATTATATTTGGGCGGTATTATATATGTTAACGTAAGCATTTCTGAAACAATGTTACATAGTTTTCTCAAATGCACATACAATTAGCAACATATTTCTGGGAAAATTTTATAGTTAAACAAACGTGTAGGAAGATTTCGAATATAAACCAACAGGAAAAGGTTTTGAATTAAAAGCTATTATATATATTTCTGCAATTATCCTGTATATCTGTTATAAACCGTTTTGGATTAACACTAATTAATGAGACAAAGAAAAGTAAGTACACTTCATCAGTGTTTTCTTTTAAGGGCCTTTATCAGTTTTAAGATAAGACAATGAAAAATCTGATCATACTTTATAAACATATATTTCAGGCCAATTAGAAACTGCTGAATTAGATTTCGGGCTAGTTGAAGTTGAAAAGTGCATATCAAATATTAGGTAACATTAAACGTTCTACAGGAGAGCTATGGTATAGTGTAAATTGTAAATTCACGTTGCAGACGCCTATGTTAGCACCTTGCACATGTTGGTCATGAAAATATAATTTCAATCAATTCAGTGATACAATTGGGCCTGAATTATTAACATCCAATAATTTATTTGCCAAATAAACCGCTTTATGAATGCATGGTTGATAAATCAATCGTATAAAAGTAACAAAACGATACCAAGCATTGATAGCTGGTACAGTGAAGTTTACTACTTACAGCTCTTTCACAATATGCAGTCATGAGTTTCCTAAGTGGAGTATGTCTTTTAATTTTGAATTGTACTACCGCATTATCCTGCCCAAGTACTTTCAAGTTGATACGGTCGGCCTCAGCCCCCTAGAAAACAACGCCGTTAACCTAACAAAACTCTACCGAACCTCTTGTGCTCCTGTTGAGTGGAAACCATATCAAACTGACCTTTTTATCATCACTCATTTTTTATGAAATGTGGACAAACAGTCAATGTAAATTAATTAAACTAAAGTGCAGTTAAATGCAGGTTATTTTAAAACAAACACACACCTTTTAACATTCAATACCGGCACTAGCTTGGTGGTTTGGTCGACAGATTGAGAGCGGTAAATACGGCAGTCGGAAACAACGCAATGAGTCAAAAAGCAACTTCCGGTATAGAGACGATAAAACGGACTATAAACTAATAAGATATCAGTTTCTTAATAAAATAGCTCAACAGTTTATGAAGTTGAAAAGGTATTTAAATTCACAACCAATTTGTTTGGTATTAAAAGTGTAACATGAAATATTCGCAATGAGAGTAAGTCAAGTATGAACACAGCAGTTCAAAAATACACCTAGTTTGACATAATACAGGGTCGGCTTTCCTCGGCGTGTCAAAGTATCCGTTGGAAAGTAAGTGAAAGGTAAGTTGTGGAAATGGTAAGAACATATTGAGGATAAATGACCTTTTTGGACTTACTTTGCTTCACATTGATTTTTTTAACAACTTTTCGGCTGTTAAACAACGAGTACCTACCTAAGATTTTGCTGCAAGAATTTTTTCATTCTTAATTGATATTAAATTGCGATAGAAACGTAAATCTCTTTTCAGCAAAAATTTGGATTTTTTGTTGAACATTTTTGATCTTATTTATTATTATCTTATTCTTATCCAAAGTTTGAATAAGCTTTGAACCGCTTTCTAGTAATTAATAGTACAAAATTTCAAATTGAAATTTCCACTGTAAAAATATTTTTATGCAATATCA
This sequence comes from Dendroctonus valens, assembly GCA_024550625.1. Taxonomy (NCBI): domain Eukaryota; kingdom Metazoa; phylum Arthropoda; class Insecta; order Coleoptera; family Curculionidae; genus Dendroctonus; species Dendroctonus valens. The sequence goes on along the minus strand of JAJTJO010000675.1, from coordinate 20,264 downwards.
TATTTGTGATAGACATTCCTCAGAGCAACTAGATGAATAGTGCAATTTTAATTTTATTTAATTTATAAATCTTTTATAATATTGTACCGGCCCAGGGTGTCCCAACGTTAGAGTAAAGTAAGTTTACCGTAAAACCGGTATTATTAATTTTTTCAAAATTTTTATCGTCATATTGGAAAGGTACTAAACGCAAATATTTCAAAAATATTCATAATTATACAGAGTTCGTCAGAAAAGTAGCAGCTCGGGAAACTCCTTTTTTCGAATGAGACACCCTATAGTTTATTTTATTTTAAATTTTTATGTAGCTGTGAATTACTTTTTGCTATATAAAAAATTAACTAAAATTAAATTCGGCTTTTACGATCAAAATTTGCATTTTCATGATGTTGATAACGCGAATATTTGTCTTTGAAACTACAGGGCGGTCATAAAATTGTTTCAATTTAACATATTTTCAAACTTTGAAATCTTACTTTGTTTAAATGGCACACCATGGCACTTTCACATATGGTTAGTGATCTATTCAGGGTAACTAATCCTTGCATTTTGGCTGAATACTTCCTATATCTATCTCTTATAATTTTCGAGAAAATAACATTTTTCTAAATGCCTTCTTGAAAAAGTGGGATTTTTGAGCTTAAAAATACTTTCTCCTGCCAAATTTGAAAAATTTGTGTGCAAAGACAACGGAGAAATGTTCGTGTTATCAACTAAATAAAAATACGAATTTTTATCGTTAACGCCGAATAACTAAAAAACTATACAAATTTGGATCATATTTTGTATAACAAAAAAAAATCGAAATTTACATAGGAATTCAAAAATAAAATAAAATATGGGGTGAAACAAGTGGGTTTTTCGGGTTTTTAGGCCGTCGTTCGGTAGAATTTCTTCTTGACGTCGTTTGGGTTGATCCTCTAGATTTGGCTTCCAATTTTTCAAATTTCTTCTTTTGTCTCTTCGTGGCTCTGTCCAGTTCTCCTTGCATGCTGCTATAGGAGATGGCGTCGATCTTATTCCAGTCAGCGTAATGCAAACCGTTCCCAGTTTGTAGAAGAGGTTTAGAAGTTCGCTGTCTGTTGCTGCTAGTTTACTTCTCACGTTGTGGATCCTTTCCCTTAGGAATAACTTCTCGGTCCTATTGTATATCCTGTGTGCTTGGGTGGGTCCTAAGGGTTCTTTTGCACTTCAGGAAGCCGGGGATGATGTTGGAATCCCTGCATCGGCTCAGGAAAGCAAGTGAGGATAGAAGTCCTGCTTTTCGTTTGCGCATCTTATTTAAGCGGTGGTATAAATTAGATATTTCCTCCCCGCAGAGGCGTTTTATCAAAAGAGATAGACTTTCGAGGCAATTCCTTGAAACAAACGCTTCCTACAAACCTACAAACTGGGATTCTACAAAGCCATTCCTACAAACTGGGAAACGGTTTGCATTACGCTGACTGGAATAAGATCGACGCCATCTCCTATAGCAGCATGCAAGGAGAACTGGACAGAGCCACGAAGAGACAAAAGAAGAAATTTGAAAAATTGGAAGCCAAATCTAGAGGATCAACCCAAACGACGTCAAGAAGAAATTCTACCGAACGACGGCCTAAAAACCCGAAAAACCCACTAGTTTCAAGGAATGGCCTCGAAAGTCTATCTCTTTTGATAAAATATGGGGTGTTTCATTTAAAAAAACGTAGTGTTTAGTGCTACAGCTTTTCTTATGTACTCTGTATGTGAATACACAATTGTAAATATTTTTAAAATATGCGCGTTTAGTACCTTTACAATATGACAATGAGAATTTTTAAACAAATAATACCGGTTAAGCGTAAACTTAGTTTATTTTCTCGTTGAGGTACCCTGTACTTTATATATAATGTAAACGTTCATTTAGATGCCATATTAAACAAAAATGTATATGAAAACTATAGAACAAAATGTTCTAAAGTTCCTATATCTTTATCAGTTAAAAGATTATTTTTATATAAATAGAAAATATATGAGGTTCATACCTAAAAATATTCAGTGACGGTAATTTCAAAAATAATCAAAAATTGATTCCCGCTTGCATAAATTTGCTATTACTTTTATTATATTAATACTTTTCACTTTACTTATCACTTAATGTGATATTTATTTGGTCAATATTTTACGTTTTTCAAATTTATCATCTTATTAGTAGGCAATTAACACTTTATAAATAAAAGCACAATATAAATACACCAGCAGCAGTTGAAATCAGTCATCGAAGAGAAACACGGAAGACAAATTCGACCGTTACCTCATCGCATTCGATAATGTTGAAGTTTCTTGGTGACCGTGATGATAATTAGTGATAGATGTTGCCTTCTGTGTTTGGGTTATAGATGGTGGCAGGGCATCTAGCCCAAGAAATCAGAGAGTCTTTTTTTTCTGCCACTATCTATTGACCCCAATAAACGCCGCAAAAGCCGCTAGATAAAATAAGCAAAGCTGCACATGCGAGCAGCATAAATGTTGCAAAATAGATACTACTACCCTGGTTGTAGTCTACGACTACTAAATAAATTGCCGTCCGGATCCAGATCGCTGAAATTCCCTAAAAACCTGATTTTTCCTGAAAAAAACTTTACATCATTTAGTGACTCAAATTTAGAAGAAGAATCGCAAATGTGATTATAATGTTGAGCTGGACCACATACGGCCTGACGGGCGCTGGACGGCAAAAAACTGAAATAGTCGGACAGATCTGGTCGCTGAAATTCCCTAGCACGAATCGTTTGGCAAAAATAATGTGTTTAGAGTAGGTTAAATTTGGAAAAACCGCGCGAAATCTACATAGGTATGCCAGGATCACTTGCAGCCTCTTAGGGCGCTATCCGCTAGACCATTGCAAAGAAATAAACAAGTTCCACCTACCTTTAGGCACTTTGGTCTGGATTCTGGAAGTTTTTTACATTTGAAGATTGCAAAAATTTTAATTTACAGGAGAGAAACACGAATAATGGCATCTTTACTTCCAAGTTGACAATACAAGGTGTGTTCTCAACAGAACACCCTTATTTTACATTTAAATTATATTTGAATTTAGAGTATATTGAAAATCTGAGTGAAAATGATTTTAAATTTTAAAAATCTAGCAATCCCTATTAAGAATATAAGAACTGTTTAATTTAGAGGGCAATTCACAGAAGAAAAACAACAATATTTAACTCAAATGACCTTCCAAGGCAATGGAAACTCGTTCACAGCACATCGACTATAATTTTTATGTATAATGTAAAGGTTCATATAAAAACAGTCTACTTTAGGAAACCGGACTAGTTAAAGTTGAGAAACTGGTTGAAAAGATCTTACATTTTCATCTCTCTATTGAGAGTACGAGAACTGTGTGTTTAATTTAGGATTTAATTCAAAGAAGGAAATCTCAAATAAATGAAAAATTATCTTCTGAGGCACTAATTTTACATTTATATTGTAAGAGTTCTCTGCTGAAAGCCGCATTCATTCACTCGTAATATCTGACTTTTGGTTAATAAAATTTGAAATTTTCTAAAACCCAATCCAGAATCCAAAACTCCCTCGTCGCTCCACGTCGAATAAATATTACATGCAACAATATCATGAAATACAAGTCAACATAATGGGACTAACGCTCTACATCTATATGGCAACCAGGGGCAAAGCAATGCCAAACTTACCGAAAGCTGCATAGCGCCACCTGGAAAGAAAGAAAAACGTTTTTTAGTATAACTGAAACTTGGTCCAAATGCCGATTATTTGTAAAACCAGCAAAGGAAGAAAAGGGAAATGTAAAACTAAACTCAGTTGAAGCAAAGAAATTTATATGTAGTCATACTTCTTACCAGCTTTCCGCAAGCTGACGCCCCAATCCTTCATTTTCTACCCATTAATCCTCAAAAGGCCACACTACACTTAATTTAATCCAAAAGAAATTCCTGGGTTCCAGTCAATTTTATTGTTTATTATTTAAAATGTAATACTCTTCTTAACTCTAATACTCTTTCTTAGACTCTAAATAGCCAGTTAAATGTGAAGGTAGAAACAGCCATACACACAAACTGATGATGGTGGAGAAAGACACCGAAACGTATTTGTGACATTTTAATAATAAGCAATAAAATTGACTGAAGCCCAGGAATTTCTTTTGGATTAAATTGAAATACAGTCAGGAAAATATACACAGTAACTACACTTAATCACCCATTAAAGATTCACACGAATTTGAAAACTTTCACTAAATCCTGCCGTAAACGGGCAGGATGATGTACCGAACCTACTTCATTGGCACCAAATCACTCTATAAATCCTGGAAAGACACCAATAACCGACGACCTAATTCCTTCGTTGTCCGTAATGAACTGAGCATTTACTCTGATTTGAAAAAAACTCAGGCGATATGGAAGTTTTTCCCGCATTCCAACCACACCGAGCTACAGAACCAACATGATGATATAATCATTTGCCTGATCGCCCTTTGGATGAGTAATTCCTTACTTCGCAGTTCGATTTCAGTTCTTTTGGTTGTTTAAAATGTTGTTGAAAATTCCATTGTCAATGGCTATATTTTCAAAGGCACGTTCTGGTTTAAACTCGTTTGGATGATCGCCGTAAACAATACACTTTTTTCAGCCAAATATAAACAACTCCAATCATGGGGCGGAATATATTTTTTGATATTAAATTAAACGTTATCACCCGGATTAGTTTTTTGCTCGATTTTTATGAAACTTTCAGTCTTGTCAGTTTCATATATTGTGTAAATGCTGCCTAAATGGCCATTCCATATTCCATGATTTGAAAATACCTCTCCTTGCTTGCACCATTAAGAGCGACGGAATAATATAAACCTTAACAAAAGCTTAGTTTAATTGCCAATCAACAGGGTATGTTATATAAAGCCTTCTTAATGACCGGCTGATACCGCTACAACAGAAAATTTGTCAAAGTTCAAAAATTCATATTGAAAGCACTAACAAAGTCAATGCAACCAAATTTACAGAGTGTGTTATAAAAAACCCTTCTTAATGAACGCCTGATAGACGCTAGGCGATATATTGCGCGAATATGAATAAATCGACTTTTAAAAATTAATGTGCAAAAATGGCCAAACGATAGAAAATTTGTTAAAGTTCAAAAATTCATATTGAAAGCTGTAACAAAGTCAATGTAACCAAATTTACAGGGTGTGTTCTAGAAAGCCTTCTTAATAAACGGCTGATATGCGCTAGGCGATATATTGCCCGAATATGAATAAATCCACTTTGAAAAAATAAGGTGCAGAAGTGGCCAGACGATAGAACATTTGTCAGAGTTCAAAAATTCACATTGAAAGCTGTAACAAAGTCAATGAAACCAAATTTACAGGGTGTGCTATAATAAGCCTTCTTAATAAACGGCTGATATGCGCTAGGCGATATATTGCCCGAATATGAATAAATCCAATTTGAAAAATTAAGGTGCAGAAATGGCCAGCCGATAGAAAATTTGTCAAAGTTCAAAAATTCATATTGAAAGCAGTAACAAAGTCAATGAAACCAAATTTCCAGGGTGTTATAGAAAGCCTTCTTAATGGACGGCTGATATGCGCTAGGCGATATCTTGCCCGAATATGAAGAAATCCAGTTTGAAAAATTAAGGTGCAGAAATGGCCAGCCGATAGAATATTTGTCAAAGTTCAAAAATTCATATTGAAAGCAGTAACAAAGTCAATGCAACCAAATTTACAGGGTGTGTTATAGAAAGCCTTCCTAATAAACGGCTGATATGCGCTAGGCGATATATTGCCCGAATATGAATAAATCCACTTTGAAAAATGAAGGTGCAGAAATGGCCAGACGATAGAACATTTGTCAGAGTTCAAAAATTCATATTGAAAGCAGTAACAAAGTCAATGAAACCAAATTTACAGGGTGTTATAGAAAGCCTTCTTAATGGACGGCTGATATGCGCTAGGCGATATCTTGCCCGAATATGAAGAGATTCAGTTTGAAATATTAAGGTGCAGAAATGGCCAGCCGATAGAAAAATTGTCAAAATTCAAAAGTTCATATTGAAAGCAGTAACAAAGTCAAAGCAACCAAATTTACAGGATGTGTTATAGAAAGCCTTCCTAATAAACGGCTGATATGCGCTAGGCGATATATTGCCCGAATATGAATAAATCCAATTTGAAAAATTAAGGTGCAGAAATGGCCAGACGATAGAAAATTTGTAAAAGTTCAAAAATTCATATTGAAAGCAGTATCAAAGTCAATGCAACCAAATTTACAGGGTGTGTTATAGAACGCCTTCTTAATAACGGCTGATATGCGCTAGGCGATATATTGCCCGAATATGAATAAATCCACTTTGAGAAATTAATGTGCAGAAATGGCCAGGCGATAGAAAAATTGTCAAAATTCAAAAGTTCATATTGAAAGCAGTAATAAAGTCAAAGCAACCAAATTTACAGGATGTGTTATAGAAAGCCTTCCTAATAAACGGCTGATATGCGCTAAGCGATATATTGCCCGAATATGAATAAATCCAATTTGAAAAATTAAGGTGCAGAAATGGCCAGCCGATAGAAAATTTGTCAAAGTTCAAAAATTCATATTGAAAGCAGTAACAAAGTCAATGCAACCAAATTTACAGGGTGTATTATAGAAAGCCTTCTTAATGAACAGCTGATATGCGCTAGGCGATATCTTGCCCGAATATGAAGAGATCCACTTTTCAGTCCATGGAAAGACACATTCTGACGCACTAACATATTTTTTAATTTAGTAATACCAATATTAAATATATCAACCGTAGGATGGATGGTGGAGAATTAAGTTTACATAATGCTGGTATGTTTGCCTGTGGTGAAATAGAAAGCACGGTTTCATCTATATTTAATAGTTCATATGACAAAATTCTTAAATTGATCTTTGGCACTCTAAACTTGATACAATTCCTATGATTACAGTCGGTTTAGTAGTAGTAAACATCTTTATTTCTAAAAAAAGGCTATCGACCTATCGGTCTTTCTGCCCTTGTTTAATACATATAGTCTTAATCTAAATAAAAAACAAATATGAAAATTCTCTTATTCTAGGTTAACAATCTTATTAAATAAACTTTCCAATTCTAATGACAAGAAAAAATTATTTTACTGTCCAGTAGTCAGTTGCGTTTGTAAGTGTTCGAGTAGCGTTGATGTAGGGAAACGGAAGCGGGATTGCCTGGTTGGTCTTGTAAGACAAAGGGGATTCAGTATGGTCCAGTTGTAGGGGTTGTTTGTCCATTTTGTCTGTAGATGTATGAGTCGGTCTATTTAATCGGTCGGTTTATTTAAGATTGTTAGCAAGATTATAAATACATGGAACCTCCTTCGTTTTTCGCAATCAGACAATAAGCTTGCACTCTCAAATAAGCTTGCACTCTCAAGCATAACATTGTAAGGGACTCTAGAAGGATTTCTGTTCTCTGTGATCCATGTAATGCAAAAACTTGTTGAAGTTTCTCTATTTCATTACTATTGGTGTAATCTTTGAGCGATATAATCCATGATTTGAAAATACTTTTCTTCGCTCGCACCACTAAACAGCAAAGTAATAATAATCTAATTGTGTATCTTAAATTTGAGATACTTTTGCGGCTAAATTTTCATGAAACTTTGCATTTTAAGAGCTTAATATGTCGTGTAAATAATGCCTAAACCGCAGATCTACATTCAAAGGAGATCATGATTTGTAAATATTTCTCTTTGCTTGCACCATTTACAGCGTCGGAATATTAAACTTCTTCTTAGCGCCATTATTAATCATTAGGAGCTTTAGATTTTAACTCAACTTGGGCAAGTTGCGGATCAAAAAAAAAAGTAAAAATCTTTATTTCTAAAAAAGGCTATGGACCTATCGGTCTTTCTGCCCTTGTTTAATACACGTAGTCTTAATCTAAATAAAAAACAAAGATGAAAATTCTCTTATTCTAGGTTAATAATCTGATTACCCCCCCACCCAACTACTATACGAACGCACAAACATGACAAAGATCTCGGAAAGACTCATACAGCTACAGACAAAATGGACAAACAACCCCTACAACTGGACCATACTGAATCCCCTTTGCCTTACAAGACCAACCAGACAATCCCGCTTCCGTTTCCCTACATTAACGCTACTCGAACACTTACAAACGCAACGGACTAGTGGACAATAAAACAATTTCTTCTTGCCACTGAAATCTTATTTATTTAATAGTATTGTCAACCTAGAATAAGAGAATTTTCACATTTGTTTTTTATTTGGATTAAGACTGCATGTATTAAACAAGGGCAGAAAGACCGATAGGTCGATAGCCTTTTTTTAGAAATAAAGATGTTTACTACTACTACTAATCTGATTAAATAAACTTTCCAATTCTAATGACAAGAAAAAAAATATTTTATTGTCCAGTGGTCAGTTGCGTTTGTAAGTGTTCGAGTAGCGTTGATGTAGGGAAACGGAAGCGGGATTGTCTGGTTGGTCTTGTAAGACAAAGGGGATTCAGTATGGTCCAGTTGTAAGGGTTGTTTGTCCATTTTGTTTGTGGATGTATGAGTCTTTCCGAATTCTTTGTCATGTTTGTGCGTTCGTATAGTAGATGGGTGGAGGGGTTGTGTAGTGGATTTTGGGGGTGTCTTATTCGTGTTATTAGTCTTAGTGCAATTTGTTCTGTTGTTTGTATATAACGTTTTGTCCTTTCTGTTCCGTTGGTCATGAGTCTAGCAAGGGTCTACAAATAGCTTTATATATTTTGGTGGCGGTGTTTGTGCTAATTCCTCTGTCTTTGTAGGTTAGTGATCGGAAGTGTTTTGTTCTCTTTATTGTTTATGCCCTGATGTTCGTATGTGTTTAGTGAATTTAAGTTTGTGGTCAATTGTGATTCCAAGGTATTTTACGTCGTTTTTAGTTGTGTCGTTTGGCCGTCTGCAGTTATTGTAGGGGAGTCAGCGTTGAGTCTGTGGTTTGTGAGCAGAAGTTGGTTTTTTGACGCGTTTGGTCTTAGTCTCCATTTATAAAACCATGTCATTGTGTTGTTTGTTAGTGTTTGGAGTCTTTGAGCTGCTCTCTCAGTAGTTTTGTCATGTACAATAAGTGCCGTGTCGTCTGCGTATTGTAATATGTATGCCGATCTGTCGATTTGATTTTTGTCTGGTAAGTTGTAATTGTATATGTCATGGCAGTATATATTGTAGAGAAACGGTGAGAGCGGGGATCCTTGAGGGAGCCCTTGTTCAGGGGAAAGAGAAAATGACAGTGTTTTGTCAATTCGTACTTGTAGTTGTCTGTTTTCTAGTAAGTTATTTATGGTGTGTAGTAGATATGTTGGTGTGTATAGTTTGTATAGTTTGTATAGTAAGCCTCTATGCCAGACACTATCAAAAGCCTTGTTAATGTCCAACAGGCAAGCTGTCTTTCTGTCAGTTATGTGGGTTGTTTGTATATTGTTAGTCAGAGTAAAGAGTGGGTGAATAGTCGAGTGCTGATGTTTGAATCCGAACTGATGCGATGGTATGTACTTTCCGACCAGTTTTCCCAGTCGCTGCCTTATTATGTATTCAAAAACCTTTGCTAAGTACTGGGAGCAATGTAATTGGTCTGTAATTGCTCGGTTGTGTATTGTCCAGTCCATTTTTGGGTATAGGGATTATTAAGCCGTTTTTCCATGTTTTTGGAATTTTGTTATTTCTGATGCAGTTGTTCAATTCAGTTAGGATCAGTTTGTGTGTTTCTTGAGTTAGGCTTTTCAGGAGTTTTGCCTTTATTTTATCTTTTCCCGGTGCTTTGTTTTTGATATGCGCTAGGGCTTCATCGTACTCTGTGTCTGTGATCAGTTTGTATGTATAGTTTGGTGAGCTGTTGAAATAGTTCAAGTACTAGTCGTTGATCAAGTTCCAGTTGTCATTGTCGAAGTTAGGGTTTGTCGATATGCTGAAGGCCCTTTGATAGTGTCTGGCGAACTCGTCAGCTTTCTCTTTGTCTGTGTAGCGTTCTATTCCGTTTTCGTCAATTGTGTCAGTAGTGTTAATCAAAATTCATTGATTCATTAATTCCCTAAACTGGCGCTGGATGTTTTTCTACAGTTTTCTGAGCTGTTTTTTTGACCTTTGTTTCTTTTTTTTGGATTATGTAGGTATGTTAGATACAGTTATTGTTTTGTTATGCAATTTAGTTAATTATTTACAAATTTCTTCTTGCCGTTCTCCATCAGTTTATTAGTAATGTCCACATCTATGGTTTTTTTTCAAGCTTTTCATCTTCAACTCGACATTATCTTACTATCTTTGTGAATCTTCCAAATTATTTTTCGTTGAAATGTTGAATCTCTCCTAGCACTCTTTTGAGTACACTAATTGCCATATGGAGAAAATTTCTTATTTCTCTAAAGTCATTTGAGTTTTTCTCCATTGGTATGTTTTCATATTCCAAGTAAGTAATTTTGTTTCTGCTCCGGCCAGCCTTTTCTATTCCCAGTTGAACCAAAACTTTTGCGAATTTAAGTTTATTCGTATTTTGTCCATTGATTCGTGGACCGTCTCAAAAATGTACCTTTTATTGATATTCCAGCCGTCTTTCACACGTTTGCCGAATATTAGATTTCCCTATGTAAGTTTTTCAGTTGATCTTCATTCATGCAGGTATTTTTCCCGTTCTATATTCTGCAAGAGTTAGACATTAAGACGGTTATAAGAACGCGATTTGAATGTCGCCAGCATTCCTTTTTAAATTATTAACCATCTCTAATATATAGGATGAAGCAACCAAGTCGGGGTGGCAAATTACGACTAACTGGAGTGTAGTTTTGCAAGAGTTTTTTTATGCGATATTGACATAACAAATGTATGTTTTTAGAAATAAAGATAATTCTGACATTAGGTTTATTAGGTCTGCGGTCAATAGTTTACTAGATATGGATACTTAAAGTTGAAAACAGGGTCACATTCGGAACAGCACTACTAAATCTGTAAAAGAAATTGAAAGATTGGACCTCTCCTCTAATACCATTTCCCATACTTCTTTCAAATAAAGCACCAATATACAGGGAGTTTGGGTTCTGGTAAACTATCAACCGCAGACCCAATAAGTCGTATATCAACATTATCCTTAATTGTAAGAGAACCAATTGCGACACATTGATACAGGGTGTTCCATTTAAAAACATAAGTTTGTAACTGTTAGCACTCCAGTTAGCCATAATCTTCCACCTCAGCTGGGTTGCACCACCCCGTACTTATACGTATATTAATAGTATTGTTTAAAATTGTGAAGCATTGCGTTAAAAGCAAAATGTTACGGGATTTTTTTGCAGTAGACTCATATTCATGAAGCTCAAGCGGCGTAAATCAACCCTATAGAGTAATCGAAACAGTTTGGATTACAGAACCGGAAACAACCCTGGTCCTGAAGATGTCGCTACCCCAGTAAAACGAGCGCTGAGCGCCGCGATTGTGACCTATATCCACAGTGTGACAGCGACGTCCCGACGCTCGACGTCTCGGTTTCGAAAAACGCGGTTACATCGCGCCTTCGTCCCGCATCGATCCGCGAACTAAAAAGTTGCAATTTATATTTGAATGTGTTTTATGTGAATAAATTAGGAAGAACAATTTCCTTCTCAATTTTGTTTGTGGTTTGAAGTGTAGCTATGGCTTGCCTGAACTCGATCCAGACAGGGATTAAAAAATCTCATTGATTTTGCTCTATGATTACATCAATTTGGTTGCGAATTATTTATCAAGAGTACGACAATATACAGGTCAGTAAAGGGATGGATATATTGAGAGGATCAAATTAAATTCCATATAAATAAGCGTATCATTGACAATAAGGGTGTAGCTGGAACAATGAATTACCGATCCGATTGGAAACTCCTTTTCAAGGCTGTTACCTGTGAAAGTCAGTGTTTTTGCATGTAACTCTTTCGATATTCAGCCCAATCTATAAAGCATCTGGCTGGAAACGCGCTCATAAATTATGTGCTTTTATATAAACTGATTGCCTTTGTGATTGTATGTAGGTAAACAAAGAGATATGGATTTTAATAATTTTTTAAGTTCCTCACAAGGTCTTTTATCCAGGAAAACAATTTTTATGTGAGTACTTATGGCATCTGAAAGTGTTTTAATTGCTTTTAGTTCTCCTCAGATAAAACGCTTTTTCTGGCCAGAGACGAGTCATCCTGTCTAAGATTTTGACGAAGAAAATAAGTATTGCATAGTCATTCCCCGAAGTTTTGTTAACTTCACTTTTGTTGGAGTTAAGTTCAACAAAAAATGATGCTCATCAATCACTAGCTGGCGTTACGTTGCCGGAGAACTCTATCATTCCCTTTTTTGATTGATTCACTCACTTGATTCTAATATTTATCTATATACCTAAAATTCTCCTTTGTTTTCTTCTCATTATCAAGCAGTAGTAGTAAACATCTTTATTTCTAAAACAAGGCTATCGACCTATCGGTTTTTCTGCCCTTGTTTAATACATGTAGTCTTAGTCTAAATAAAAAAACAAAGATGAAAATTCTCTTATTCTAGGTTAATAATCTTATTAAATAAACTTTCCTATTCTAATGACAAGAAAAAATTATTTATTGTCCAGTCAGTTGCGTTTGTAAGTGTTGGAGTAGCGTTGATGTAGGGAAACGGAAGCGGGATTGTCTGATTGGTCTTGTGAGACAAAGGGGATTCAGTATGGTCCAGTTGTAGGGGTTGTTTGTCCATTTTGTCTGTAGATGTATGAGTCTTTCCGAAATCTTTGTCATGTTTGTGCGTTCGTATAGTAGTTGGGTGGGGGGGTTGTGTAGTGGGTTTTGGGGTGTCTTATTCGTGTTATTAGTCTTAGTGCAATTTGTTCTGTTGTTTGTGTATAACGTTTTGTCCTTTCTGTTACGTTGGTCATGAGTATATGTCCAAAGTCTAGCAAGGGTCTACAAATAGCATGATATATTTTGGTGGCGGTGTTTGTGCTAATTCCTCTGTCTTTGTAGGTTAGTGATCGGAAGTGTTTTGTTCTCTTTATTGTTTCTGCCCTGATGTTTCGTATGTGTTTAGTGAATTTAAGTTTGTGGTCAATTGTGATTAGCATTTGCCTGAAAGAGGCGAATATTGAATACTTTAAAGTTATTGGACAAATAGTCACCATTTTATCATAGAAATAATACTTTTTTTTATCAGCAAAATTTAATTTCTGTTGTTCCGACTTCTCTCAGTGTGCAAACTGATGCAAATATGTGCGACCCGTAAACCAGCCCTGGAGTTTAATCGCTTTAATAAAATAGCCAGTAGTTTTGAGTTATGCTAATCGTAGACACTTTCGAGTTCTACCAAACTTTAATGAAGTCTTAGGAATGTGAACTATATGGAGAGTATAAGAATGGTTAAAATGAACAAAACAATACTGAAATATTTGTTCATTAATTGTTTTACGAAACTTTACTGACATTGAGTCATAGGCTAAAAATTTAAAATACTAACGAAATCCAGGTCAACACACATTTTATGCTGAATTTTATACATTTTATGCTAAAAAGTAATCTAATCTTAGGATTTCGAAACAAATTAAATTAAGAGTAATCACTGACTGTATTTAAAAATGAGAGCGAAATATTTCAAAGCAACAAAGATACATTTACACAAAACATAAATTCGGATTAGCTGCTTTCATAAAAAATTTATGGGTTTTTTATGTACTAAAAATACCTCCTTAATCGAATTTTCCATGTGATTTATAATTCGAATATTGCAAGAATTCGCCTCATTTCAACGTAAATAAATTGAGAAGAACTTGATTTAAATCTAGTCTGATTACAAAAACTGGGAGTGTGAAAATTTGGAAGAATTTTTACTATGTTGATGAAAACTTTTATTTAAAGCGAAGTGCTATTTTCTTAATTCCATAGGTTCTTTAGGGCCTTGATCACAAAATAAACATATTTTGTCTCTTGAATGAAAAACATTAATTTAAAGATCTAAATTAAACGCGAATTATAAAATGTTTGTTTTCATATAAAGTTATGCTTTGTGCCGCTCCTGATCGACCAGCTCGTCGCACACCGAATAGGCAATTTTCTTCAGCATCCCCTAATGCAAAATTCATGCCTGGAAATTCGAAATTCACCTTCTGCACAATTCATAAATCGAAGTTTGAATCCCATATTTCAGTTGAGCAGTAAACTTCTGAAAAACCTTGAAATTGGTTTAGATACCAAACTCTAATAATTATTTAGTAGCTACATACAGGGTGTCCAAGATAAGGATGTATTGCATGGAGATCTCCGAAACCGTGAGAGATACGAAGTCGGTTATATTAGGAAAAGTAATGCAATCAGAGGGCCATATACATGGCGTTTTCAAAAAAGAAGTATTTCTTTTAATTTTTGAGATATTTAGGAAAAAGTGATTTTATCAGATTTCGTCCGTTTTAATTTTTGGAGCTATTTCAAATCATATCAAAAAGCAACTTACTAAAACTAGAATAAAACCTTTCAATGAAGAAAAAGTTATACAAAAATAGTAATTTAAATAAAATGAACTAAAACCAGAAAAAGAAAACAAAAAAGTTCATAATAATTGTTCAAAAAGTTAAGTTAAGTAACACTGGTATGCTTTTCTAACCGTTGAATCTACAACCTTGCATACTAGATCTGGAGCTATGGAATTAAACGCATCGGGAACTGCCCTCAAAAGTTGGTTTTCAGTGTCAAAATGTTGAACGTAAACTTGTTTTTTAATGTAAACCCAAAGGAAGAAGTCGATCGGGGTCAAGTTTGGCGATCGTGCTGGCCAGGGAAACGTCACCATAAGTTCTGATCAATCTTCCTGGACACTGTTGAGACAGGTTACTCTCGAACTTTGTCTGGCATTGTACTCAAGAGCTCGGTCTTGTTGAAACCAGCAATTTTGTTCGGTTTCTAGTGGCAGAATATCTAAACTCTCTTCTAGTTGATTTTCCAATAAGTTTAACGGAACATTCTGGCAGTTTAAGTGTGGTGGTAAATAAAAGATCCCATATTAAAATATTTTCTTCGTTTGTCAAATTGTTTCCCGGCATAATGAAAAACTCTATAGAAATTTGATACTGACGTGTATTAAATACTTATTGACATATGTTAAGGATGATTATGTTATCGTTTACTAATAAAAATGGGTATAATTTATAAAAAAAATTTTTTTTGGCGCAAGAACCGGAACAAATAATACTGTGTTATAAAGCGTTGAATTCGCTATTAAAAGATCTATCTAATACGTTGTGTACTTTTTTTTTGGCCCATATAAAAGATAAACGTTGATGATGGTTTCAAGAAATAAAGCGTTGTAATAAATTTACATAGGCACTATCTTGTACCACTAGAAAAGGTGCCATGGGAAAGGATTTGTTGTTTTTTCTATATGAATTGAAAAAACACTTTTTTGTAAATATCTCAAAAATTAAAAGAAATGCTTCTTTTTTGAAAACCATGTCCATGCATTGCATCTTCCATGCAATGCATCCTTATCTTGGACCACCCTGTATATATATTTTTTAGAATTTAGATATCGCTTAAATGGCCTGCTTCTAGAACCGAAACAGTTTTTAAAATTCCTGACACAGTAAAAATCAATTGCTTTTTTGTGTAGTTTAGAAGTATGTAGCTTTAATAAATTCGCAGTGGCTTGGTCTGGTATTTTCAAAAACACATGAACTGGTAAAATTAATTAAAATTCGTTTTTATTCACATTTAATAATTAGATGAAGTAATTTCTTTGTATTAGGTGATAATTTAGCTGTGAGTAACGTGGGTCTACTAAAGAAGTTAAGTGTTTCCATTTTCATTGTATTTCTTTTAATTAGCCCATTTTATAAGCTTGCATTAATATATTTAAAAAGCTGATTGAAATAAAGTGTGCTCAAAAAATATCTAAAAAACTTTAATGGCGATTTTTCAAAAACTTATTGTGTTTTGTAAGACAGTACATCAAGGGGAGCGGAATTTGATTTAGTTTATGTATTCCAGTTGCATATAAAAGGAAATTTTGTGAGTGATCACAGTATTAAAGGGTGCATAATAACGAGAACAATCCTTAATATTTCAATAAAATTCTTTATTAAGTGGAGCGGAATTTTAATGCCAAAATAAATATTTAGCCATTATGTATGGAATCCAATATTCTTTTCTTCTTGGTGCGGTTTTGTAAAGATCCCGTTTATGTTAACAAACCGCCTCACATATCTTGAACCGAAGCTAGATATTCGAGTTATTGGCAAATTTGATTTGCAAATGGGCAAAGATTTTGTATATAAAAGCAAGAATGGAATTAAGGTCGTGGCCAATTGATTTTATATTAATGCCCGGATATACAAGTCCTAACATTTTAGACTATCTGTGGATTTATCAGACGGGTTTCATCAACAATTCGTCTTCGTAGTTTTGCAGAATTCGCCCCTTAGAAAGAAATCTAACTGAGTCAAATCTGGAGATTTAGCCGGCCATAGATCCCCTTCACCCAGTACATTCTTGGCAAAAATATACTTAGTATTCAGCATTGCAGAGCCATTATATTTTTTATAACTTTTAATATTTTTATTGACTTAATTGTTGAAATATTTAGTTATAATACATATGTAAAGCAAATGCTGAATCAAGAAGTTATAATTTACCAAGTGAATAAAGCCTTGCTTTTAAATTTCATCAAATTAAGAGGCCAAGGCTTTGAACGGCATTTAAAATCTCATTTGGGTGGTTGGTGTCGTGTTTTTTGCACTTGACACATCTAACATTTTTTCCGAGTCTTGGCACCAATATCTATTTTCGTTGCAGTATTTAAGTGGGGAAAATTAAACCTGTTGATGTTTTACTAAAAGCTGCTTCCTTGGCACTTTCAATACGACTACTGAGCTTGAAATAGCAACCTTTTCTCCATAGTTAATACACGCAGATAAATACTACCAGCAGATGAAGGAATATGGTAATCACTAGACACGGCTAATTAATGAAAACGTTCTCATTGGGCTGTTTGATCCAGAACGTGCGAAAGGGAAGCGTGAATCTGCTGCTAATTATGAACGACGATTGTCTCATCGGAATTTGAACTAAAGCCAACTACACAATTCATTTTTGAACCATTTGATGTGATGGAGATGCTATAAAATTTCATAGGGACTTTGAATGATGTCTTGCTTTTGCAAATAAATAAAATATATATTTCTTTAATGTATGGTGTCGTTAACTGGTAATGCTAGGCGAACAGAACACATGCAATGCCAAGAGTAATAATAGATGCATGAAGATATTTACAACATTGCAACAAAATAAAATTGAACTAATAAATAAAAATGCTCTATGCTTAGAAGAATTTGCTGTTATTTTCTTATCGAAAACAAGCAATTACCACAGGATGGTTCAACTTTAAACAGCAAGAATTTAAGGGCCTATTCTCCAAAAGTGTAAACTAGCTGAGGTATCAGAACTTAAAAGTGCACATCCTCAACAAATACGTGTTTTTGACACTAACAAACACAATGACATGGTTTTATAAATGGAGACTAACACCAAACGCGTCAAAAAACCAACTTCTGCTCACAAACCACAGACTCAACGCTGATTCCCCTACAATAACAGCAGACGGGCCAAACGACACAAAAAACGACGTAAAATACCTTGGAATCACAATCGACCACAAACTTAAATTCACTAAACACATACGAAACATCAGGGCAGAAACAATAAAGAGAACAAAACACTTCCGATCACTAACCTACAAAGACAGAGGAATTAGCACAAACACCGCCACCAAAATATATAAAGCTATTTGTAGACCCTTGCTAGACTTTGGACATGTACTCATGACCAACGGAACAGAAAGGACAAAACGTTATACACAAACAACAGAGCAAATTGCACTAAGACTAATAACACGAATAAGACACCCCCAAAACCCACTACACAACCCCCCCACCCAACTACTATACGAACGCACAAACATGACAAAGATCTCGGAAAGACTCATACAGCTACAGACAAAATGGACAAACAACCCCTACAACTGGACCATACTGAATCCCCTTTGTCTTACAAGACCAACCAGACAATCCCGCTTCCGTTTCCTACATTAACGCTACTCGAACACTTACAAACGCAACGGACTAGTGGACAATAAAATAATTTCTTCTTGCCACTGAAATCTTATTTATTTAATAACATTGTTAACCTAGAATGGGAGAATTTTCATATTTGTTTTTTATTTAGATTGGGACTGCATGTATTAAACAAGGGCAGAAATACCGATAGGTCGATAGCCTTTTTTAGAAATAAAGATGTTTACTACTACTATTGTTAACCTAGAATAGGAGAATTTTCATAGTGGTTTTTTATCTAGATTAAGACTGCATGTATTAAACAAGGGCAGAAAGACCGATAGGTCGATAGCCTTTTTAGAAATAAAGATGTTTACTACTACTACGTTTTTTGATTTAATTTTTTACGGCAGTAGATAAGAGGATGAATCTCTGTATTCATGTTAAGACTCACACGCTTAATAAACCTTTTTTGAAAGTCAACCCATTTTGGAAAACTTGCCAGGAGCCATACGGAATTTCGATTCTTCATCATGTGATCATGTGAAACCGATCGATTTTTTCGAATTTTTTGGGGCAAATCCTTGTACATTTTTTATCGGGGATGAATGAAATATTTATTATTGAGGTGCTCTTTTAGGGACAGCAATGTGTAATTCCTAAAGCTAGGACAAAAAAGCTTTAAAAAAATTTTCCAAATGTTTTTTTTCAGGGTTTTTAAAATCGGCTAAAGATTCGATAAATAGACAAAACACAAAAACTTTCTAAATTGCGGGTAAAAACTAAAAAAGCGGGTCGTGGAGGAACCATAACTTTTTTGAATGGCAAAAGTGAATCTTATATTTGAATAAAAATACTGTGAACGTCTCCAGTTCCTTATACTTTATGTTAAGTCTTGTAACCAGGAGTAAATTTTGAATAAATCATTAGAAACTATAAGAACTGTGTGGAGAAGGCTAGAAAATCGACAACCCAAAACTTTAACACTATGTATATAGTGTGTATTACAATAAACTTAAAACAATACTTAACATACAGGGTCCTTCAAATATAAACTAACCCAATACATTCTTCATATTCGTATAATACTAAAAATAATCATATATAATATTGAGTTACTTTTTAAACAGAAGTGAAATAATTAAGAAAAACATTCATATTCGGTCTAATGATATTATAGAGTGTCCAGAATAAAGTTGATGATAAATGAAAACGATGCAATGAAGATCTTCATACTCTTAGAAATGATCGGAAAACAGCCCAACTTTTTAAAGAACCGCAAACTGTAACATCATATAATCATATATAGAACCCGTTTAATTATAAAGAAAAACACAATTTATAGTTCAAAGGTCGTTTTTGAAGAAACTCCATAAAATTATTGAAAAATAAAATGGATTTTTCAAATTTGACGCTGTACGTAAATGTTGAACCCGATTTAACGTATTTATACAAAGTGCTAACAATTTAAATCTGATTCCTATTGTAAATTGTTTATCCATTTATGAATGGGAAATTGACAATTTGTTTAGAAACATGCCAATGTTCGATTTTAATCCTACAACTTCCGAATTAAGGAAAATTTCGTCAATTTGTGCCTATTGCTAATATCAGAAATCTCAATTTTCTGATTAACCAATATTCATAACAGAAAAGTTTGTTCAGGACGCAATTCACAAGCAATGAAAATATGGGTTTTAAAAAGGATTTTTCTCTAGTCATGGTTGTCTATGTGAATCTATGAATTATTTCTGTAATAGATTTCTTATTACACTATAGTGCTGTCTAATTTAGTTGTAATGTAATGTATAAGCCGAATAAAATTTGTAGGTAGTTCGCTTAAGTTAATATTTTAACTGTTCGCAATTTTTAAATATTATATTGTGCGTTATTTCGCCTTAAGATTCGAACCATTTGATCAAAGTCAAAATGTTTGCTGTATTGTCCATTTTTATTTGGCAATTTCAAGGAATATCATTGGCTTAAAATTAATCACTGGAAGATTTCAAACATTAACGCTTTAGTATGTTTACAATCGATGAAATTCGACATTATGTTTATTCATTCTGAACTGAATGCTAAATATTGGCTGTTGCAGTTTAGAGAACTTCGATCTTTAAATATCCAATTTGCAAATACTGATTAAATTTAACTTTCGAATACCTAAATTATTTTTATTTATTAGTTTACTAAGGTGGCTACCGTAAG